>VDFB02296374.1:0-23460 GCA_007258455.2 Sequoia sempervirens | reverse complement strand
TGAGAGCCCATGAGGCTCCATGAGCCAATATGGTAGGGTGGAGAGTAGACCTTCTTTTGTGTGCTCATACTGCAATCCATGCCTTGTGCACACAATGGATTATCCTTTCATGTTTGCACAACATACTCAACCCAAACAATCCTCCTCTGTGGATGTTTTGACACCATTAGATCTTGTATAAAGTCAATAGGGGCCAAAACATTTCTTTCACCATTGATCACAGTGGTGGACAATTTTTTTTTTTGCTCAGGGGTTTGGTGAGAGTGCATGACACTCCATGACCCAATATGGTAGGGTGGAGATCAAGCCTTCTTTTCTTGTCTTCATACTGCATTCTACCATGTGCTTGAGGTATGCCTATATTTTATTTATTTCATCCCTTCCATTACAAGTGTATTGCATATTATGTATTATAGATTGTAGAACTCTTTATATCTCATGATTTACATATTGTTTATTAATTACAAATGATCATTGCACTAAACTTCACATTTTTTTGTTATTCTTGTGGAGCATACTCCAAATATAATGGGGATTTTGATGAAGTAATGTGTTATAAACGACCTTTTAGAATAATCACAGTGACTGCAAAATCAGTCACAATGGTCAAATAAACAATTAGATCCTCATAGATTATATATTAAGTGTAATAAGGAATATTCATTTCACCATTGATCAGAGTGGTGGACGATGTATATTCTTGCTCTGGGGTTTGGTGAGAGCCCATTAGGTTCCATGACCTAATATGGTAGGGTGGAGAGCAGGCCTCATTTTGTTGTGTTTCATTTTATATTTTCTATGCCGAGATCTCTATGTTTCTAACATAAGATTCAGACAAGATTCATATGTTTCATAGGTTGTATATTGAGTGTAATATTAAAGATTTCTTTGAACATTGATTACATTGAGACAACAATCTCTATTTTTAAATCTCGCATCCAAAAAGTTTACATGTAATCTTTTGAGATATATTCTGATTGGATGTAAAGTCAAATTACCAAACAAAATGAAAAAATGTAGTTCAAGATTAACATCAATGGAATCGTATGGATGCAATTATCTCTTTATTGTTATGGTTGTCTATCACTTATGCAAATATACTTATTTGACAATTGTATGTCCTATTGCAAATCAATAATATTATAAGCCTTTAGATAATACTATTATGCTTGACATTAGCATACATACATATATGTACATAGGGGTAATAACATATAACAACACAAAATCAATGTTCCAACTAAAACTTACAATATATACTGCGATTTGCTATGTGCAAATATCCATGCACCCTCTGCTCTCTCTCAGATTGCATTCCAACCATTTGTACTTCCCTCCGCCTATCAGCTTATCATTGCATGTCACTACACACAGTTCTGCTAGTTTAAAAGTTTTATCTTTTATTATGCAAATACTTTATATTCAATTATAACTCGCTATTTTTTGATGAATAAAAAAAATTAAAAAAATATTGTTACTAAAATTTCAAACTCCAATTCCCATTTATTTCACTCCATAAATATCAACTATGAGCTAATGCTTACAATTAATTATAATTTTAAAAATCTTCTAACTTTCGATCTTTATTTTCAATAGTAATATAGAAAACCATAAAATATTTCATTTTCTTAGTCGATAAACTCGTTCATAACCAGTAAATTCAAGTTGCCTAGGAAAATTGCTGTCATCCATGTCTTCCAGTCTCTTACGAAATGATAATTACTATAATTAGTAGTCACCTGACATGCCAACTCACCAATCTTACTCATTGCTGGAGGAAAGATACAATGGTGATGAAGCATGGAACAGGAGGATTACGATGCAAAAGCAATGAACGTAAGGCAAAAGGCCCCTACTAGCAAGTCACTTTGTGGAGAGTTACATCCACCTTCGAAAGGAGAAGGGAGAAAGGCAGGATTGTGAAGGATCAGGTGACAAGTTACATTCTTTTGCAAAACCCTAATTCCTCTCTTCAGTATGGGTTTTTGAGCCAACCTCAAATCCTCAATTACTGTTGCACAACCTGTTCCATGGATATTGCAAGATGGTCTGTGAACTAGCTCAGTTGCTACTGGTCTGGGAGCAGGCATTGCACTTCATTTTTAATAGAGGTAGATATTCCTTGCATGCGAAATTCAAACACATATAACTTTTTCAAAGCTACAAATTGCTATAATTTCTCGTCTTACAAATTATTTCTTTATATTTATGAAATGCTAGAACCTTTTAATGGAGAAATTAATTTATTTTCTTTTCAATGATTTGTTAGCATAAAGTTAATAATGTGACATGCTTCTTATCCAATCAGATAAAAATTGGATGTCGTTGATTTGTGCTTCTGTGAATCACCTGAAATGAACAATGTATTGTGAATGTACTGATATTATCTTTGGTATAATTGTCACTTCTTTGTTTGTCTAATTTGTTGTTCTTAGGTAAGATATTTTGTAGTAGAAATGCTATTGTTTAATAAACACTAGCCATGTAAGTCCTATATGTTTCTCATGAATCATGAAGCATATAGGATCAATAAATAGCTAAAGTCGTTTGCTCCAAGTTTTGCAAGAGAATGGTTCTTGGAAAGACCATAGAACACAAACAAATCCTGTCCATGGGACATGGCAAGATGCAACGTGAGCGCAGGTGCGCATATTCAAGAAATAGAACTAACAACTCGGTATTGATTCTCCTAAATTCACTATAACACTGTCATAGAAAGAAAGAAATTGGTTGGTTTGGTGGAGGTAGAGTATAAGAATTTATTTTAAAATCTATAGCTAAACAACATCTATTTTTTTTTTTTATAACCTGAATATATAACATTATTTTGGTATTATAAAGATGTTTTCTAGGACATGCTCAAAAGATCTCTATACAAGTGTTGTCAAAGGAGAGCACTAAGGAATATATAACATTGTTTTGGTGTTAAAAAAATGCTTTCTAGGACATGCTCAAAAGATCTCTTTCTTTTATACAAGTGTTGTCAAAAGAGAGTATTTTTAATGGTGTGCAAAAGAAGTATTGTTTGAAGAATTGCCATTTAATTACTTAAGGTTGTGTATCAAATTCCAAATAAGGCTATGGAAATGAGTACAATGGTGTTGATTAAATGCATCATTATCCTTATAATTATTTACCTCTTAACCATTTATTCAAGGATCTTCATAGAATCACTATACCAAAGAGAAAAGTAGTAGATTAAATGTGTATAATGATGCAAGTAGATTAGTATTATTCTTTTCCCTAGCTATTACTAGTTTAAGTGTTATCAAGCCACCAAGTAACAGTTAGAATTTAATTGTTCACTCAAATAATTTTAATTTGACAATTAGTACTTTTCTTCACAAGTTAATGAGTTTATTAGCAATCACTCAAATTTTCAAGTATGAATTTTATTAGCAATCACTAAGAAAAATTTGTCTATGCCCTCCAAAGTAGGTAGTTATACAATTAAACAAGGTTATAAGGCAATAGTCAATAGTGGGGAACATTTTAAAATGCAAAGGGCTCTTTCCTTTTGTTGGAACTCTGCAGGTCTATCTACGACTGGTTGTTTTACTTGGTTGACCATAAAAAATAGAATTTTAACGGGAGATAGACTATCTAAGTTGAGAATAGAAGATCACTTTAAGTGTATACTTTGTGATGAAGTTCAAGAAGATTCAAATCACCTTTTTTATTGGTTGCACATTTTCTCAAAAATGTCAGGATTTTATTAAAGAGAAACTAAATTGGTATTCTCCTTCAAGCCATGTACTCTTTGGGAGCTTTTTACGAGTTGGCCTGTACTATATAAGTCTTTTCTCTTCTCTACTATTTGGCAGGTGACTCTAGCATTATTTATTTGGAATATATGGTGGGAAAGGAATAAGTGTATTTTCAGAAAAGAAACTGTTTAAATAAATATTGAAACAGCTCCCTCCGGGTTCTTTTGAAATATGTGCGTCGGTCTGTGCGTCACCGAGTTTGGTCGGCTTTCCATCGAGCTTTGATCTCCCGCTGTTCGCATCCTCTCTTCACAACTTCGGGTGACGGCTTCCCTTTTGGCTCTTAAGAGGCTGCGCTGGGCGTCCACGTGTCTCACTTACGGAGGTTTTTATTTCCATTTTTCCTTGAAGTCCCTTCGAGTTGCGAAAGCCTTCTGCCGAGGCCATCACTTCTAAAGATTGTCAGAGGGACCCACATCTTGCTACGTGGCGGCGTATCGCGAGTTTTTCATGTGGGAATGAAATAAGTAGTTGCGAGCTGCGAAGTGTTTCCGCAGGCCTTCTTTTATTGTTGGCCGGCCCCACCTTCTGCTAGGTGGCTACCATTCGCACCTTTTCAACTCGGCAGAGGGGTGAGCAACCGCGGGCTGCGAAACGCTGCCACGCGTCTTTCGCACCTGGTTGATGCGGCTTTATCTCCACTGCAACAAAGACCTCAACCCATGGGACACGTGTTGCTATTTCGCAATCTCTCGGTAGTAGTAGGAGGAATTCTCATTCGGGCCGCGACAGGATGCCACGTACCTTATAACTAATCCTTGAGGCGGGCGATAGGCTGGATGGCGAAATTATGTTATTGGATGCCGCTCTTCATATTTTTTCAAAGCGGTGGATGACGCTTGTCGCCTCGAGTATGGTTGTGACCGCTGCCATCATTACAAAGGGCACGCCTGCAACTGGATGACCAAATGTTGTGTTCTAGCTCATTGCTGTTGTAACGACATTAGGAATCTTCCAATTTTGGCATCATTGTTGGAGATTGTGGGATCTTTTCTGTTTCAGCTTTCCAAAGCGGTGGGAGTTTTTTCCCCCCAGCTATATATATTCTCTCATCAGCGAGGGGTCAAAATCGAGATCGAAGAGTAAAAGAAAAAGGATACTAGTTTTAGCAAGAGAGACCAGGCCTCTTTTACATGTTTATTTGCAAGAAACTTTCAGACTGTGCCCACTGTTCGGCCTTTCTGCTTTTCATGTTTTAATCAAACTGTGAACTGTGCCTTTTATCGTCTCAAGCATTTCATTTGACAAGACTTCTATGTATTGAATACAAAGCTTGCTTATCTAAATCATGTCTAAACGACTCTTCTTAGTAGTAAAGATGTATGCGATATCATTTTATGTCAATAAATGAACTGTTTATGCTATAGCTTTAAGTTTCTGACGTTTTGGAACGTAATAACACCATTAAGGCCCTTAAGTCTATGATTTATCGTGCCTATCAGCAAACTTTGGCGCATCGCCTTAGATTAGATTTTGCTTCATTATATCTGTTTCCTTTTCCCTTTACAAAAACCATTATAGAAGAAGCCGGCTTCTTTAAAAATCTGGAGGTTACTCAGTTTGGCGCAAAGGGGTCCCCCTTGAATTGAGTTTCCCATAAGGCACTGTTACCTCATCAATTTTTGGCGTCAACAGTTTGTCATTTTTCTGGCACACCCGGTGGGACCTGAACTAATGAAATTGTTTTATAAAAGGGTGTATGAACCATCGGCCTGTAACTAGATCCCAGACTGCAAATAACCCAGGTTTACTAGTGCCTCCATTAGGGACAGTCCAGGCCGCAAATTAGTTAGTAACTGTTCCATTCCCACCACCCTTTCCTCTCACCATGTTGCCGGCCATGAACAGAAATTATGTAGCATGGGATGCTGGAAGTCCCCTGGTAGCGCCGGTAGCGCCTGTTGTTTGGGGCGCTATCCTGGTTTCGGCCCTGAAAGCTCTTCCCAAATTTGCCGGAGATAACACAAAAATGCCAGCAAAACATTTGCAGGATGTAGCGGATGTATGTCTGGTACACGGTATCACAACGCAGAATGTAGCCTTGAGGCTCCTCACTGCGTCCTTCAAATGCAAGGCCCTGGATTGGTACCGCACGCTGACTCCTAACACCATTCGCACTTGGGGTGACCTCAGAGATCCATTCTATGAAAGGTTCTCAAATGACAGAGATCGTTCTTTGTTATACTATCAGCTATCCATCATCAAACGAGCACCCTAGGAGGCTCTGATGGACTTCAATGCCTGATTTCACTCAAGTTGGCAGAGGATTCCTGTGACTATCTGCCCGACTCCAGAACTGGCGTTCATGTTTTATCTGAAGTCCATTAACCCCGACATTTCTATGATGATCAAGTCTTCGGGAGGAGCCACTTTACCAGATGCTTATGCTACCGCTATCAAAGCGGAGAATCATTTGATAGATTGCGGGAAATTTCCTCCTCGACCTATTGTGCCGATATTTCCCGAAATATCAAACGCAGCACAAGAGGTTACATTGACCAGTGCACCAACAACTCCCCAGTCTATGTACTCATATGCAGTCGTTCCTAAAAACTTGGCTTCCACATCGGGTTCTCCCAAGGATGAAATGGGCGACCTCAAGGAGATGTTGCGAACTATGGCAAATGATATAACAACTCTCAAGCGGAACCAAGCAACGCCTCCACGGCCCGCATATCAAAACTATCAAGGTGGGCGGCCTACCTATCAGCAAAATCAATATCAAAATGTTCCTCGCACTAATCCACCCGCGGTGGCTACAAACCAAATAGTCTCGGTGCCTACGCCGCTGACAAGTGCATCGCCAAACTCAAATAGAGAATTAACTGCGGGACAAAACAATCTAATTGATGACATCAATCCATGGTGTTTCTCCTGCAATGATGCACATATGCCCCGAAATTGTCTGCGTGGCAACTTACAATAGAAGGTGGCAGAACAACGCAATCAAGGTACTGCAGCAGAAAATGGAGAATACATATATGCCTCGGCAATGGAGAATGTGGTCCTTACCATGCAAATGCAAAAAATGTCCTTAGAGCAAGAGTCTGATATTGTGCCTGATCATGCGCTCTTCTCATGGATGGAAGATGAGGAAATGGTGTTTTCCAATGACACGTCCACAACTGAAACGCCATAGGTACAGTCCAACTATAACACACACTCAAAGAGGAGATTCACCGGTGAGCCTGTTATTTCACTTTCAGACAGCCCGCAACGCAAATGAGTGTCCAATCAAATTTTTGGCGTTTCGACCATCTCTTCGCCTTCTCAACCACAGAAGGAGATTATTATAACAAAAGCAAAGGAGCATAAATCTCTGAGCTCATCGCCTTTTAATGTGGTGGAGCAATTGAATAAATCATCCGCTAATGTGTCTTTATGGGACATGCTAGCTATCCCGGAACAGAAAACTATGCTACAAAAAGCGCTTCAACAAGAGATCAAACCAGCACCAACAAAGTCGTCCGTTAGTACGGAGGGGGTTTATCAAATACCACTAGCTAAAATTCTTGTGGAAAAAACAAGGGGATCCCATACGGAAGGCGCAGGTAGGCCAAAACCTCAACCCTTCTTCTTAACTCTCATTGTAGGGAAAAAGCTATTACACAATGCTATGATTGATTCTGGCGCTAGTACAACCGTTATGCCAAAACTGATAGTCGAAGCCTTGGGGCTCAACTACGAACCTATGAAGAAGGGGGTGATGCAGCTAGATGGAAATAAAGTTGATACTATGGGTGTCATCAAAGCGCTTCCATTAACTCTATTTTCCTGCCCAAGTATCACGGTCCCGCAAGATACAGTGATCATAGATGTTCCTCCTATGTTTGGTCTCTGTCTCTGTCGAGAATTTACTTCAAAGGTGGGCGGATATTTGTCTTTAGATTGGTCACATCTAATACTTAGGACCAAGCATGGTGCGAAAATGAAGATAGAATTGGAGGCTCTACATTCCGAACACGTGGCGGATGAGGCCCTGATCAATTTTGAGGCCGCACATACCTCCATCACCAAGCAAGACATGTACAATGTCGAACTACTAGAGGAGGAGGAGGTGAGCGGAGACCTAAATGATAAGGAAGATGCTCTGTTGAGAGAACACATAAATAATGATCCTTTCGGGAATTATCATGCTACCCGATTGGGCACATATGTGATTTATGATGAAGACCAAGTTCTTCCGAAGGTCGTCAAATAATCCGACGATAACCAAGCAAATGAGTTGTGGACGTTGTATTTTGATGGAGCAAGGAGCAAAGTTGGAGTTGGAGCAGGGGTATGTCTAATATCCCCGCAGAATGAAAAGTTGTTGAGATCTTTCCGATTCCAATTCGCCTGTTCAAATAATGAGGCTGAATATGAAGGGTTAGTCCAAGGCCTAAGCCTAGCAGAACGAATGGGTATCAAACAATTGATTGTGTTCGGAGATTTTGAACTGGTAGTTAATCAGGTCCGAGGAATCTCTGCAGCAAAGAATATCCGCATGAGATCCTATCGGCATCGAATCTGGGACCTAGTGGAAAGTTTTGAAGCTTTCAACATCCTGACCATTCCCCGAATGCAGAATGGCGATGCAGATCGCATGGCGATGATCAGTGCTCGGTTTGATCATGTCTTCGACTTGCTTTGAAACAAATATTTAGTACGAGTGCTTGTTAGACCAGCAATCCTCGACAATGATCAGAGTTGGCAGGTCTATGAGAGCGATGAGCACATCGCCTCGTTTATCCAGCACTCTGGAGAATTTGCTGATCAACTTCAACCAAAGATCACCGAGGCCTACGAAGGACAAATTATGTAGCTCAAGTCAAACAAACTTCCGAAAGGGTTAGTTACTCAATTTTTTTGATTGTAATGACGCCCGAAATGATAAGCAGAAATTTGTGGCAGAAAAAAGTGATTATGAAAACCTTCGGATATCCGATGGCAAGAATCTCCGGGTTGGAAAAGATGTCTCACAACGAGATAGAGAAAGGCTTATCAGTTTCTATGAAAAATATAGAGTAGTGGCCTGGTCCTACGATGATCTAGAGGGTTACAATCCTGGCATCATTCAACATACTATTGAGCTAACAGAAGGTGCGAAACTAGTCCGACAAAAACAGCGGCCAGTCAACCCTAAAGTTGAGGCCTTGATGGCACAAGAGCTAACCAAGCTCATTGAGTCACGTATTGTCTTCCCAATCAAACACAGTACTTGGGTATCAAATCTGGTACCGGTCCGAAAGAAGAATGGTGATATCCACTTATGCATGGACTTTCGAGACCTAAACAGAGTATCTCTGAAAGACCACTATCCATTGCCTTCTATGGAATCGATCCTCCAAACTGTCGCAGGATCTAAAATGTTCTCTTTGTTGGATGGCTTCTCTGGCTATAACCAGATTCGAGTTAAAGAAGAAGATCAGCACAAGACTATGTTCACTACCAAGTGGGGAACATTTGCATATGCTAAAATGCCTTTTGGTTTATCCAATGCAAGGGCAACTTTCCAGTGAGCTATGGACGTCGCATTTAGCGAACTGATCAATAAGTTTATCCTAATCTATTTGGATGACCTTACTGTGTTCTCTAAATCTAAAGATGATCATTTTGATCATTTGGAATTAGTTTTTCAAAAGTGCCAGGAGTTCGGGATTTCCTTAAATCCAAAGAAATGTGTATTCGGAGTACCCCAGGGTAAGTTGTTAGGGCATGTTGTGTCTAAAGAAGGTATTTCAATCGACCCCGAAAGAGTGAGGGCTATCAGGGAGCTTCCCCTTCTGGTAAATAAGAAAGGTGTCCAGTCTTTCCTGGGCAAGGTAAATTTCGTCAGCAAATTTATTTTCGATTTTTCCGGAATGATTAGGCCGATCACTCTAATGCTAAAAAAAGATCAAATTTTCAAGTGGACAACGGAGGCTTGAGAGGCATTTGAAAAGGTCAAAGAAGCGATCTCCACAGCCCCGGTGTTAATTAATCCAGATCAATACAAAGATTTTATAATGTATGCCTTCAGTAGCAAGTCCAGTGTCGCTACTGTTCTGATTCAAAAGGATAGTGAAGGAAAGGGAGAGCATCCAGTTGCGTTCTATTCCCGAACCTTAAAGGAATATGAGGCGAATTATAACTTCGTCGAAAGACAGGCCTTTGTAATAGTAAAAGGGCTTAAAAAATTCTGCCATCTAATTTCCGCAACAAAGTTCTGGTATATGTCGCACATTCTAGTGTGCGGAATACATCATGGAGGGAGAGATCATAGAAAAAAAGGGCTAATTGGATCACCAAGATCCTGGAGTATGACATCGAGGTCAGGCCTACCAAAGACGGTCAAAGGCAGAGGATTGTGTGAATATATGGCACAGGACGAGGAGGTGCCTGCCAAAGAGGAACAGCTAGAGCTCGCCTGATAAATGGATCAGGATCGGAAGACGATTGGTGACAGATAGAATGAACTTCATACAAATTGAAGTTATCCGCCAGGCCTCTCATCCCAAAAAGAAGGTATTACCGGCTACAGAATTACGGATATATGTTGATAGAAGGAGTTCTTTTTAAAAGGAATTTTAATGGTGTGCTCCTGCGATGCGTTACTTCAGAGGAGGCGCAGAGGATCCTCGACGCATTTCACAATAGCGACGAAGGTGGACATTTCTCTGCTAAAACTACTGCCATCAAGGTCCTGCAGGCTGGATATTACTAGCCTACACTTTTCAATGATTCCTACTCTCTGGTAAGGGCTTGTAAAAAATGTCAGTTCTTCTCCGACAGAAGGAAGAATTCAGCGATGCCCCTCAAACCTATCGTGGCAGATGAACCATTTGCGCAATGGGGCCTGGACTTCATCGGAATGATCAATCTGATTTCTAGTGCTGGACATAAATGGATTTTAACAGCGACATACTACTTTATGAGGTGGGCGAAAGCTGTTCCCCTTAAGGGGGCAACAGAAACAGAGATTGTAGACTTCCTCGAAGCACTGGTGACAAGGTTCGGCCCTCCGAAGACAATCATTTCGGACAATGCCAGAGCATTTGTAGGTACAAAGGTATGTCACTTTGCATTAAAAAATGGCATATTCCTTAAAACATCATCAAACTATTATCCACAGGGAAATGGCCTAGCCGAGTCGACAAACAAAAGTTTAGTCCGACTCCTTAAAAAGGTTGGCTTAGAACACCAGAGGGAATGGCATAAAAATCTCTGAAAAGCGCTCTGGGCCAACCACATAACTCCTAAGCAAGTCCTCAAGAACTTCGCCCTATGAGCTGGTATATGGGAAGGAGGCGTTGTTACCTATTTCTATGGAGATCCTGGCAATATAGTTATTAAAGTTGCTTGAGATAGAACAAAATGATGCCATGGAGGTTCGGCTCGCCAAACTGCTGGAAGTACAAGAAAAAAGGGAGAATTCCCTAATAGCAATGACAAGCCGTCAATAGGTGGTCAAACGATGGTTTGACAAGAAGGCTTCTGACCAAGGTCTAAAAAGTGGAGACTTAGTGCTAAAATATGACAGCAGGACTGCAAAGCTAGGTCAGCACGGTAAGTTTGACAGCCTATGGGAGGGACCCTTCAAAATCATTTGGTGCATGCAACACAACACTTTTGAGCTAGAAAATATGGAACAAGAGCCGTTAGGAATCCCCGTCAATGGGATTCATCTTAAATTATTCCATTAGGCAAAAAGGTCTACCCTGTACAGTTGTAAATAATGCTTTTATTTTCTTTCCTATTTTTTGCCTATTCTTTTGCTGAATCAGTGGTCTTTCTACGCATTTGCTCATTATCGTTGGCGGGTAAAACACCAGAGTTTCTTTACACAAAATATACTCATAAATGGAGAAAAGACATACAAAATTTGCAAACCCAGAAAATTTTAAACACAAAAGCAAAAAGGAGCATAGACTTTCTTTAAAAAGAGAAGTATATATTTATATATATGTTCCTGGGCTACAAAATGGCTGAGATGTCGATTTTCAAATTGTACAAGTATTAGAGTATACTATATACATAATGGCCTTTTATCAGGCTTATCTGGAGCAGGTGAGTTACATCATCAGGCAGGAAGGCAAGGGAGTTATCTATCCAAAGGAATGGCTGGTAGCAACCGACGCATTCACCGCAACGTCCGCTTCTTCCTCGTCCATGGGCTCCTCGGCGGCACTGGCAGCATCATTTAACGCAGCCGTCGTCGGTGGTGGATACACTAGGTCCCTGAAGTCAGTATACCATTCTACATCGTAGAAGGGTATCACGTTATAGCTCCGGAACAGGAAGTGTAGGGCTTGAGTAACCCTTTGCTGGTGCTGGCCACGGGTCTGTAGACGGAATCCGCTGAGAAATGGCAGCCAAACAATGACAGCTTCTTCTTCAATAAAGCGACGTAGGTCGCTGGCTGTTGGCAGGCCTATCCCATACACAGCATGTGTAACAACCTCGCCAAGCCCATTCAAGTACTTCGGGAAGATTTATTTGATCAGCTTCAAGATAAGTGGTTGGGGAACGCAAATGTCTAGCATGGACGCTACAAAGTGCGAGCATACGTCGGTGTTCACCCTATACTTATCTTCATATTCTACGCAATCCTTTCCTATGACCCACTTAATGGCTACCAGAACTAGCGAGTGCTTGTTCTTCGTCATCCTTTTCAGCCTTCTAGTGGAGATCTCACCTACAAACGCCGTTTGTGATTTGAACGAGGTTAGGTGAATTGGGGTATCCGTCCTCCTGACATTGTCCCTAAGTCTCCTAAGATTATGCTGAATTTGCTCACCACCTAACCTATGAAAGGACTTGCTTAGCAATCTGCTACTGACCTATCACCTCTCAAATGCTAAGTATGTTTGCTTGCTATCTACTGGCATATTTATAGAGAAATTGACAAGACATATGCCAATCCGCCTCTAAGGAACGTGATGTATGTTGGCTGCCATCTCGAAGGCCGAGTCTGCGTTTGTTCACATTTTGGGGCTGGTACATGCATGATAGCACGGCTCAAGGCGTGCTTAATTAAATGAAGTTGATTAATTAGCTTTAAAAAGGTGGCACTTGTTGGTGAAAGGACGTATGGTCGTAGGCTATTGTGTCATATCTCAAGCACATCCCAGAGCCTAAGGCGATACTCGTATCTTTTTCAGGCGGTGATCGTTTGCTTGGCGTAATCATTCCGGCCGGGATATTAATTGCCAGCGCATGTTAACGCAAGGTTGGAAGGCCAGTTGCAAGCTCAATTTTCAAGAAAATGAAAGCGTATCACATGATCTCTTAAAAAGAAATGATGAAAGTCGGCCGCCTCGAAATAGCAATCAGTTCATCTTGCACGAGTTGTAGAATTAACGGTACATGCCGAATTAAATGCAAAAGGCTTGCTTTCGCCTACCACCTTGAGAGAAGTTGCTATTATTGCATGAAGGGGCTTAAATATTTCAAAGGCTTTTACAAATGCAGAGAAGTGCAAAGTGTTTTTTGTCTGTCTATCCAGTGCAAGCGTATTCGCAGGCCAGGAGCTTACAAATTCTGCAGAGAAAGAAAAATGTTGGAATCCTCAGCTCAGCCGATGCAAGAGGAGATTAGCCAGGAACTATATATGGCTATTCGTTCTTCGGCCGAGGTATACGTGTACGAGGATGTAGCATATGCCACGCCTGGTATACCCGCGAAGACGAGAAGAGCTAACACAGAGGATCTAGAAAGACCCAAGGAATGGAGTAACAAGAAAAAGGTTAGGGAAAAATGGGATAATATCTATGACCCAAAGCTTGCAAAGAACCCTAAATCTCTCAGAGAGGCGGCTTGTGCAAGGTTATCAGTAGCAAAGCAGACCAACCCACAGCAGGTAGAGTCTGGTTTAGCGGTCTCCCACAATATATGGTCCCATTGGTGCACTATTGCCCGGAAGTGATCGACGCGGATTTTCAGCGCTATAATCCAGATACCCACTGTATTGAAGGTCACAATTTAAGGGTTCAGATCAGCCCAGAAGCCATTTGACATATGTTATGTATCCCTGATCCCAGCAGAAGAAAGGAAACTATCGAGCATTTCTGCCCAAGCAAGGGGGAGAAAATATGGAAGAGGATGAAAACCAGCTCTGATTTCTTGTTAGAGGAAACTAGTAAGAAAGGTATCGCGTCCGCTAAAGCACCAAGTATCCCATTATCGCGTGGTTCATTCCGCGATGATCTTCAGGACCCCATGTCCATGCTGGCATTTGTTTGCGGTTGGGACTCTGATGAGAAGATCGAGGCTTTTCAGCTGGGCCCTGCAATACAGTTTCGTAAACAACATGAGCTCTTTTGGTATGATTTTGTTGAGTTCATGGTTCAAGAAATGATACATCAGATGGAGAATTACCAGGAGGAAAAGAAATTTAGATTTCTTTCCTACCTGATCCACATGTTCCTGCACCAAAATCCTGATTTCTTCACCTGATTTATTCCGCTATCAATTTTTGATGAGCAGAATAAAAGAAAGTCGGTGTCTACATGGACACCTTTCCTTTCCGTAACATATGACTATTATGCGTTCGCGGACTATTTCATAGCCCCGGTCCTGAATGATTTGATCGGAGAAGGTGATATCGTCCGGCTCAACACGGAGCAGACTGTATTTTTGCAAGGCTACACCCCTGCTTGTGACTGGTTCTTGGGCAAGGATTTCACAATCCTTCGAATGCGAGGCTTTATTGGTAAGTCTTTCCTACTCCCGGCTTGCGTCACCGATAGACTGCTCATGCTGAAGGTGTTCCGACAGGTGTGTATCATTGATTTCATATTTTGTAGCTGCGAAAGTGTCAAGAAGAAGGGATTCTTCACCTGCCCGAAGAGTTTCAAGTCAGTAACGCTTGTTAAAAAACAATCGCACAAGCTGCTAGAGGAGAAGCTAGCATATCTAGGGTTGCTACTGGTAAATGATAAGTGGGATTACAACCCTTTCAACGACTTGCCAGAGCCACAGATGAAGGTTACACATGTTCCCTGACCATACTGGGAGAAGCGGCGTAATAAGCGGACTGATAAAGATGAGGATTTTGTTGAATTAGCACAAATCCCTACACCGGATACCAGAGGTCCATGGCACAAGTTCTACTTTCCTGTGGCCATGGCTCGGGTCAACCTTCCGATAGAGCGCGGCATGTATAACAAGTTGAAAGTGGGTGAGGAATGGAGTGATGAAAAAATAAGAACTTTCTAGAAATATCTCCAGGAAATAGCACAGTTGAAGGCTCCTTATAATCAGATAAAGGATGACCAGGAATTTGATAGATGGTGGGATGAAGGCCATCACAGCCCGATCTCTAGTGCTGACAAGAGCGAAGAAGCAGAGGGATCCGAGGAGCAGGAAGAAGAAATGGCGGTATCATACTCTTCAGCGCAAGGAGGCAATGTCTCCGAGCATGCCGCCTATGTGGGCACTAATATACGCTTTAATATATCAAGAGGCTCGCTTACACGCACATGGGCCGCTAAACCGGTCAGGCTAACGCCTCAACAGAGGGATCCGACGACTGAAGTTAGTGAGTGTCCGCCTGCGAAAAGGCAGCGCACGAAAAGTGTTATTGGAGGAGTTCCGCATGAAACCGTCGGAGGAGAGGTGCCCGCTGCTGGCCAACTGCCGGAGTTTGCAGGAAAATCATGAACGATCCCGGAGCCACTAACGACCAGCCAACAAGTACATTTCACTCCTTCTTCTCTTGCATCTCATTCCTTCGTATCCTCCCCTGCTCCGTTGGCAACTCCCGCCATAAGCCCGAGCCCTCCACCTTCTGCTTCTGGTCCAACTTATTCGGTTGGATTTGCCCAGTATTCGCAGGCCCAACTGTTTATAATTACTCCTCCGAGTATGCTCACGCCTATTGCTGCCGCTCAGTCTTTCCTCACCTCGCTCTCGGAAGATGTTCCCCCTATCGGCCCCCATTCTTTTTCCGCTATGCTTACTGATCCCTGTCCGTTGCAACAAGTTGACACCCCATTAGCAACTCCCTTTTTCCAGCCAATTAGCCTTACGACTGAATCTTCGATTCAACCGCTACAAATGCCTAGCCCTGCTGACAGTTCTCAGGTCAAGCTATGGAACGTGCCACACTTTTCTCTGCAAACTATCACTCTCTAGAAGAAGTAAATGCGTGCGCCTATGAAAGTTACCTATCCCTATGCCCTACCTTCTGGTGTTCCTTTCGCAGGTGGGCTAGTTTCATCACCAGCCTAATTCATAGCGCAGATAGATTGTGGAAAGGAAGCGCGCGCAAATAGAATGAGGCGACGCAAGGCAAAGGATGACAATGCTCCCGCCGAGCCAAGAGTACAGGCTTCGTATGATGAGGCCCGACAAGAATTAAAATTCTTAACCATGTACCCAAGGGTAAGCAAGCCTCAGGGAGAAATGCAACCCAAAGATTATGAGATCTATGCTGTCGGACTTGACATGAAGATAGCCCGGCCATAAGATAAGGTCGAAATCATGGAGGAGACACAACGGGTGGTCACTTCCGACTTCCTCAAAACTAGCCGCCAGTTAAAGAAGAAGGATGAGCAACTCAAGGCAGCCAAGGAAAGGGTGATCTTTTTGGAGACAAAGAAGAAATCCTTGGAAGCAGATATCGCCTGAATGACTGAGAGGGCGCTGACAGCAAAAAATGAGAGGAACAGGCTTCAGGGCGAAATTGCGAAGACCCAGGTTGCTGACCCAGGCTTAGTAAAATAATTACAGAGTCAAAACCAAGCAGCGCAACAGAGCCTACGGTCGATAGAGGAGGAGCTTGAATGCTTCCGCCTTGAGTACAGTCAGAGGATGGCAGAGAAGGGTGAGGAGTTGGAGCGCCTACAAGAACAACATCAGCAAAAGGTACAGGAAAAAGAGGCAGAATTCAAAAGCCTGAAAGCTAAGCTAGAAGAGGAGCTCTGAGAGACAAAGGCTTCTCTAAAAGAGTAATCGGCTAACCACTCCCGAGCTGAACAAAATTGGAATAAAGAAATGAGCAGCTATGTGGAGTAGTTAGCGTCCGAGAAAAAGAAGAAGGCGGAATTAGCCAAAGCCCTCATTTCAAGGGACACGAAGATTTCTTCGCTTAAAGCCTCTCTGTTACCTGCCCCTCCCCAACCTGATGTCATTCCGCTGGTCAAGAAATTGTACATTTCTCACTAGGAGAAAGTCAAGGCCTTCTGCCTAACACTACAGCCTACCCTCCGATTTATCGCCAAGGCATCAAGGCTAAATCAGGAGGCCAACGACACAATAGAATAGTTCCCATGTTTCATCCTGGAAAAGGTTCCTGAGGCAAGGGACTTGCTCAATAAGCTATACTCAATCTCAGATGAGATCCTTGCTGGGGAAGGTATCGAAGATCGGGACATTGCTGCTCAAACAGCAAATAAATTCATTCATTGTCACTCTTCCTTCTAGCGCACTAAGGTAGCGACAACTTTTCTAGGTAAGGCATTGGATGGCATTTGGGGAAGTTTCTCTGAGTTAGGCAAGCTGGGGCTGCCATCCCCGTTCCTCGAGGATGGCTCCATTGCCACAACTACACAGATTGCGGAGATTATTGAGCAGAAAGAGAATGATCTGGAGGCATTCAAGGAGTTCGGCAGTTCCCCAACGACAGCCGACATTGAGACGATCATCCATCCGCTCTCCCAGCTGCTTTTCCATATCCAAGCAGGCTCTGGCCTACCTGAGGTGTTGCCTCACAAGGAAGCTATTGATCTCCGTGGGGCACAAGAAAATTTGCGCAGCATGGAAAAGCCGTCCGAAAGAGAATGGTCGCCTTTCCAGGCTGCACTTTCCAAACTCTGACTCCATTCACCCTATGGATGAAGGCTCTGATCTGCAGAACCAGAGAGTTTTTGGGTTCTACGTTCCTTGTCCGGAACACCCCTGATAGTCACCAAAAGCTGTTTAAATAAATATTGAAACAACTCCCTCCGGGTTCTTTTGAAATATGTGCGCCGGCCTGTGCATCGCCGAGTCTGGTCAGCTTTCCATCGAGTTTTGATCTCCCACTGTTCGCATCCTCTCTTCGCAACTTCATGACGGCTTCCCTTTCGGCTCTTAAGAGGCTGCGCTGGGCATCCACGTGTCTCACTTACGAAGGTTTTTATTTCCTTTTTTCCTTGAAGTCCCTTCGAGTTGCGAAAGCCTTTTGCCGAGGCCATCACTTCTAAAGATTATTAGAGGGACCCACATCTTCCTATGTGGCGGCGTATCTCAAGTTTTTCATGCGGGAATGAAATAAGCAGCTGCGAGCTGCGAAGTGTTTCTGCAGGCCTTCTTTTATTGTTGGTCGGCCCCACCTTCTGCTAGGTGGCTACCATTCGTACCTTTTCAACTCGGCAGAGGGGTGAACAACCGCGGGCTGCGAAACGTTGCCACACGTCTTTCGCACTCAGTTGATGTGGCTTTATCTCCACTACAACAAAAACCTCAGCCCATGGGACACGTGTTGCTATTTTGCAATCTCTCGGCAGCAGTAGGAGGAATTCTCATTCGGGCTGTGACAGGATGCCACATACCTTATAACTAATCCTTGAAGCGAGCGATAGGCTAGATGGCGAAATTATGTTATTGGATGCCGCTCTTCATGTTTTTTCAAAGCGGTGGATGACGCTTGTCGCCTCGAGTATGGCTGTGACCGCTGCCATCATTACAAAGGGCACGCCTGCAACTGGATGACTAGATGTTGTGTTCTAGCTCATTGCTATTGTAACAGCATTAGGAATCTTCCGATTCTGGCATCATTGCTGGAGATTGTGGGATCTTTTCTATTTCAACTTTCCAAAGCGGTGGGAGTTTTTTCCCCCCATCTATATATATTCTCTCTGTCAACGAGAGAGGGGTCCAAAAAAAAAAAAGATCGAGATCGAAAAGTAAAAGAAAAAGGATACTAGTTTTAGCAAGAGAGACCAGGCCTCTTTTACATGTTTATTTGCAAGAAACTTTCAGACTGTGCCCACTGTTCGGCCTTTCTGCTTTTCATGTTTTAATCAAACTGTGAACTATGCCTTTTATCGTCTCAAGCATTTCATTTGACAAGACTTCTATGTATTGAATACAAAGCTTGCTTATCTAAATCATGTCTAAATGACTCTTCTTAGTAGTAAAGATGTATGCGATATCATTTTATGTCAATAAATGAACTGTTTATGCTATAGCTTTAAGTTTCTGACGTTTTGGAACGTAATAACACCATTTAGGCCCTTAAGTCTATGATTTATCGTGCCTATCAGCAAACTTTGGCGCATCGCCTTAGATTAGATTTTGCTTCATTATATCTGTTTCTTTTTCCCTTTACAAAAACCATTATAGAAGAAGTCAGCTTCTTTAAAAATCTGGAGGTTACTCAGTTTGGCGCAAAGGGGTCCCCCTTGAACTGAGTTTCCCATAAGGCACTGTTACCTCATCAATTTTTGGCGTCAACAGAAACATCCATTATAGAGCAAGTTTTGATATAGGTAGAAAAGTCAATTTTAGAGGAAACAAATGTTCGAGTGAGGGAAATTAAAAATGCAAGTTCGCTTTTCATTGATTGGCATGCTTTGGTAATGAAGAAATGGAGCTAACATGTAGTCCCATTCAAAGGAAGTCAACATCAGCCAAGGAAAAAAAATTGATAGATCTAAGGTATCTTGGATCCCACCCCTTTAGGTGTCTATAAGCTAAATTTTGATGGTGCTTCAAGAGGAAATCTTGGAACCTCAAGTGTAGGGATGGTTATTAGAGATAGTAAGGGAAACCTTGTTGGTGCCAAGTTTGTTAGTCTTCATGTTCACACAAATAACACAGCTAAAGCATAGCCTCGTTTATATGGTCTGAAGTTAGCTTTTGAGCTAAAAATTAGAAATATTTTAGTTTGAAGGTGATTCATTAGTGATCATAAATGCTTGCAAGGAGAGGAAGATTTTTAATTGGAAGTTAGATTATGCGATGTAATTGGTCTAGGTCTTAATGGACAAACTAGAAAGTTGTAATATAAGCCACACCTACTGAGAAGGGTATAGATTGGTGTATTTACTTGCAAATATAGGTTGTGATTAGCAATAATTGGTAATGGTATATTAAAAAAGGGAAACAATCTACCTGAGTGTTTGATGGACATGATTAGGACTGAAAGTGGGGAAAATTTTGTATAATGTTAATGATAGGCTAGTAAGGGGGAAAATTTAGTCATATTGAAGTTCTATTGGTAGTTTGGTGTAAGGAAGGCTCAAGACTTTCAATGTTCATATAATGAAGGTTGTACTCAAAACATCAACGAACTATAGTTTGCAAAGCATTTGGCATGTGTTTCATTTTATTTGTATAAAATAACTTTATGATGCAGGTTATTTTTAAATTTCACATTGCAATCCTTCATACCTACCATTAAGTATAATGATTATGGGTCTTAATGGAAAAGATTAAATGGATCCTTGGATTGTGTGAAACTTCAAATGCTTGCAATTGAAATCAACAAAGGTTGTAAGGTGGCATTGATTTCTAAGTGTTATCTTGAAAACAAGTGTTTGAAGCAAAGATTTAGTTGTGTGTGGGAACAGTCTTCATCACTTTCCAAACAACTCTACCCAAGTTTTAAAGGTTTTCTAGGTTACTATTTCGTTGGTTCTAAATGTCTCAAGGCTCAGTGTCCACTGATGGGGAGATTCAAGAGGGTACAAACAATCATAGTTGTAGGGTTTGTTGAAGATCAACAATGTAATACTATATGCATAATTACAAGGTTTCTTTCCCTGTGAATGATTGGGAAGTTTTGTTCACGGGATGTGTGGAGCCATCTCAATTTCTCCAAGTTTTCAAAAGACAATGCACCCAAATTGCAAAGAGCATTAAGTGGGTAATTGGAGAAGAAATAATCTATCCACTGGCAAGGAGGATTCTTTTTCCCCCCCAACTTCTATCAATTTTCATTTTAAATTTGCTTGATTTTCTTCAATGTTATCATTCGGTTGAAGTGATTGCAACAAAGGTGGTAAATGATTTTTTTGTAAAACAATGCTCTGCTAAGAGCCACATAGTCATATGACCTCTAGAAAGGTCATGGTTATATTGGGGGTTTATTGCCCATACATTTTCTTTTGCATAGAAGGTCCTTTTCCTCTCTTTATATGGTGTTATAAAGGATTCCCTAGAGGTGAACAACAATAGTATTATGTACATGACCCTAGAGAGAAATGGAAGAGAGATTGAGGAGGATATGGTTTTCGAATTCAAAATAAATATCATGCAATTGTTATTTTACTGGTACATGATCATATTCCTCCAAGCTTAGTAACAACAGAGGCTTCTCTTCATTCCCATGCTCAAGACCTAGTTTGTCGTTTCATCCTTCCAAATCTAAACAACACAACTTCTACACATTCAAGTGATGTTGTTCCGCAAGAACACCAAGATGAAAATGAAGTGGAAATCTGTCAGATGGAGGAATGAATTGTTAGAAAAATCAGGCCATGAATTTTTGCACTATGCTATGTTATAAGTTGAATCAAATTATTTACCTGTTAAGTGTTTTCAAGCTTGTTTTGTATTCATGGGGTCTTGACCATTCTTGCAAATGCTCAATCAGTGCTAATATGGCTTGTAAATATTATATTCAGGGGTGTCTATTCGCTCCTGACATGTAGAACTGGTTTTTTTCGAACATCTTATTGTAATCTTTTATTATTATATAATATATATAGGCCTTGGCCTTTTTCTTAAAAAAATATTATTATTATTTTGCTTTGTCTTAAAATTAATAAAGCTAATAAATTTTAAAATGTAATTATCTTCTAATTCAAAATTCTTGTAAGTTATAGCAATGTCAATAAGATTTATCACTTGTAAAATAATTCAACCACATAAATTATTGTTAGGAAAAGGTCATGCATGTACCTCCAACATTGTAAAATTTCAAACAAAATATGTTCATAATGCAGTGAAACATAGAAAAATAGGATAGGGGAATTTCCCAAAATGGAAAAGTAGATCCAAAGAGGGAAAAGGGGTTATATTCTTCTATTTTCATTAGGAAATGAGATCCACACTATGAAATGACTATCAACCTTGAGGTGAGTCAAATCAAGGTGTGAATCTACAAATTTTCCTTTATTGCAAAGACAGGGGTCTTAGCTAAATAGCACTTTGGGGAGAAAGATTAAAAATAGAAAATTAACTCTAAATTTTGATCTATAAAGTGCATTTAGAAGCTTAAACATAAAATTGATGGAACCTACAGAATTTAGGGAGGATTTGGAAGGGATAAATGTTGTGTACCTTTTTCAGTAAGTGTTTTTTAAAGGATCACTAAGGACTCATTTTCCCTATGGTGAATGGGTCCTGGCTAGGCCTTCGAAAAATCAATTTATGGGTTTTTATCTCCTATTTCTACACTCCTAGATTCTTGATTCTCATTGTCGAATAGTCATAAATAAATTCCGTAGAAGAGTTTCTGTGAAATTGCAACAATGGTGACAACTTTGTAATTTTTGTTCTTTAATAGATCTTCCACCTAAAATTTGCAATCACACATTGAAAGAGAAAAAATGTTGTTTGTTAGATGAGTGGGTGTTTGCCTTGGTCAAACCCCATTTTGGTAATTAAACCTTAAGATGAAATAGAAAAGCATGAAGGAATGATGAATGAATAAACAATATCACAACTCACCATTTGAACCTTATTTGAACCTTGGATCGTATATCTACAACTTGCATGAATTGGCTTCAATGGATATGGATCTTGATCATAAAACTTTTCTTGAAATGATACTTTGAATGCTTGATTGAATCATGAAACCTACATCAACATATTAGCTCCAAAAACATGCATGACTCCACATAACTTTGACATAATGCTTGGATCTTGATTTATGCAACAAATGATGAAGAAATCTTCCCTTGAATACTCTTGGCAACAATCTTGATCATGAATTTTTCTATAAGGACGCTCTCTTAAAAATTCTCTAGGTGAAACAAAGTGAAATCACCTTTATTTATACATCTTAGCATTAATTCTTGAAATTCAAATATCGCCAACCGGCATTGAATTGTTGAAATTATTAAAATACTACTAAAAACATAGTTTAAATTAGGGTCCTAGGTCTAAGTGAGGACCCATTCACCCTATGGCGAATGGGTTCTAGGTCACTTACCTAGGACACACATTTTTCAATGTTAAGTGTCATTCTATGGCATTAATGGATGTTGGGTTTTATCCCTCAAAAAATGTAATTAATTAGGCTTGGATTTGAATTAAAGGGGCCAATTATGGAAAATTAACCTCAATCAATTAATAAAGAACTAAGTTAGTGTGAGAGTGTAAAGATGCACCTTACAACACCAAAAATAAGGTACAATTAAGTCCATTTTAATTAAAGGGGCCCTAAACTATGTGAATATGTAAAATACATATTACAACACAAAATTAAGGCATCATTTTATTATTTAATATTTATTCCCAAATTAAGTGTGAAAAAGGGATACTTTTTCCTACACTACATGTAGAAATAAAACAAAAAAATATTTCACATTGATCTTATGGGGAGATAAATGCATGTATCAAAAATATATGACAATTTTAGTAGCATAATAAATGTAAATCAACACTTTGAAAGAAATATTGAGAAAAATATAGAAAAATCAAAGAAAAAAAAGAGGCATCAAAATATACATGAGAAAACCCTTTGAAGTAAAAAAAACCACCCTCCAAAGTACATAACCAATGTATCATCCAATAATAA
>VDFB02296373.1:0-28867 GCA_007258455.2 Sequoia sempervirens | reverse complement strand
TCTACTTTCCTAGATGTGTTATTACTATTAGAATTTGAGGAAATAAATCTTATGCCTACCTTTCTTTGATCCACATTCTCAAAGTCTTTTGGTGTTATTATTTCATGTTTTTCTTTCATAATCTTTATTTCAATATTCATCTAAAAGTACAATGAGTCTTTAGATGTGTTATGGAAATAAGTTTGTTTAAGCTTTACATGTTTATCAACCATTCATTGTTTACTTCTAACTCTCTTGCTCTGAATTTACTTGAGAAGTTAGAAGTGTCATTAGTTTAGGCTTAGTTGTAATTGAAGTTATGAAACCAGAGAAAACCTTCGCCATGACGCAAAGCGTTTTATAACCTTGTGCTCTCAAGCTAAGAATAAAAAGATTGTCAAGTAGTTTGACATTTTTTTTACGCATAATCAGCAAAGAGGGAGCTTCCCCTCCAAATTTGAAGAGTAGTCTAACTATGCATAGCTGTCCATTTCCAATATGCACTCCAGACGTGAAAATTGAAACCCCAATAGTTTTCTGGTGCCCACCATGGGGCACAAGGCATAAAACTTCAAGAAACCTTACACTTTATGACACAGGAGTGACCATTTGGCGTCCTACTGCTCCAGTTCAACAATTAAATCTTATTGTTGCTATTATTCAACCAAATTTCATGCTAATTGAAGGTGAAAAAACAAACATTATCAATAACCTAAGGAGTTTCATATTTGAGAAAAGAGAAGATCCTACTCAATGGAGAAACACAACTACTACTCTGGACAAAGAAGAACTAAAAGTTGATCTTTCAGTCGAGAGACTAGTTTTACTGCCTCCTTCCTGGGAATAGATAACCCTAGTTTACCAAGTTTATACAAGAAGGAGAGGTTCTACCATAGACCCTGAAATTCAAGAAGAACATGTGATCTATCCAGAAGCCATGGGTGACAACAACAAAAACGATGACAACAATCGTAACATAAATCACAGACATCCACCCCCATTACCTTGGGGTAATGACATTGGACCATTGGCTTTACAAGGACATCATGAGTTGCCTAAAGGGTCAAGGAAGCATTTTCCTCAATTTCACGATGACAGAGCTCAACACCCCGATGAACACATATCTGCATTCACATTAGCTTATGTCATTTTACATGTACCACATGAGGATATTGGAATACATGTCTTTGTAGAGACTCTTGAGACAAATGGTGTTGATTGGTTTCATCATATGGAGCTAGGCATCATTACAAGTTGGTCAATCATGAGTGAGAAGTTCTTGGCGAGGTTCAAGCCCGTTGAAGATAGTCATTGGTTATTTTCTCAACTTTCAAACTCAAAGATAGAGCTGAATGAACCTATGAGGGAATTTGTGGCAAGGTTTAATCGCCTAGTCACACACCTTTCTCATACACTCAATCCATCACCAAATATTTTTTTGTGTAGTTTCATAAACACTCTTCCATCAGAGATAACCTTTTTCTTAAGATCAATCCATGAAACAAAATTATAGATTACACAAGAAAGAGCTATTGATATCGAAGATAACATGATCACATCTGGGAAGATAAAGATTGATGCTATCAGGACTCTTGTTCAAGGT
This sequence comes from Sequoia sempervirens, assembly GCA_007258455.2. Taxonomy (NCBI): domain Eukaryota; kingdom Viridiplantae; phylum Streptophyta; class Pinopsida; order Cupressales; family Cupressaceae; genus Sequoia; species Sequoia sempervirens. The sequence goes on along the minus strand of VDFB02296373.1, from coordinate 27,285 downwards.
TCTACAGATCCATTGCTACAAAAGGTAGCTAACAAGGTGACTATCCTAAAAAGGCAATCACCTACTCAGGGGCAACCCACACTTCCCACACCACCACCATATCAACCTCAACAACTGTACCAGCCAAAAAGGAACAATTTTCAACCTTTCAACAATTACAAACCATGATTTCCAGCACCTCCACCAAGACAACCAGTTGAGGCTAAGAAATCTATGGTGTTTTTCTCTTTCCATGAGACTGACACACATATTGATTCTACATGTCTTGATAATTTGAGAATGAATCAAATCAAGGGATACACTGAAGTTGCACCTAGTTCTAGTTTTGTACCTACACCAAGCTCAAATGTTGTCTTACCACAAATGGAAAACTTTGATGGTGACTTTTCTATAGGATACTTTGATAGTGAACTCATTAATCAAGAAGAAGAGGAAGAATACCATCAATATTCTCTTGCGGTGAATCATGAAAATTTTTCAACGCCTGTGTTTACATGTGCTCAACATTTCAAGGCACAAAAAGAAGAAGAAGATAGATGGAAAATAAAAGAAAAGGATAAAGAGGTGGCTTCAACTTCTAATCCTAAACCTTCACATGAGAATGCTAAAGCGGCTGCTCAATACCTAACTTTACCAAATTTTGACATAGTCGATTCCATGATGAAGAAAAAGGTACAAATTTCTCAATTCGAGTATCTTCAAGACCATTGAGAACAACTAGATTGAATTCTCAAGGTTGTAAAGAAGCAGGCTATCATTCAACCCACATTGCTCAAATCATATGTGCCAGTGGAAGAAAATCCAAAAACCTTCTATATATCTTTGTATATAGGGGATTCAAATTAAGCAATTGCATAATAGACTCAAGAGCCTTAGACAATGTCATGCCTTTAAAAGTAATGAACGCATTGAGACTTTCGTGCACTAAGACTCATGACAAGTGTTATTCGCTTGAATCTAAGTTGGTGTCGTTGGTCGGCCAATTGAAAAATGCTCAAGTGAGGTTGGCATCTTGTCCAAAGAAGAAGATAATGATGACCATTCTAGTAGTTGATATTCCAACCAGCTATGGGATGTTGCGGAGTAGAAGCTTCTGCAAGGATCTTGGAGGATAGATTCAACTGGATTGGTCATTCGTGACAATTCCATTGAAGAAAGCTAGTTTCAAGTTGGAGCCTAAGACCAAGTCTCAGCTCACGGTACTGAAATCCCAGGACCCCTAGCACAAGTGCTATATCAAGAAACGAGTCTTTGCACTTATGTAATTTTGTCAGAAGTAACTGAAGAAAGGAAAACGGTGCGTGTTCTACAAACATATCAATAGAAGATCCAAAGATGTGGACAGTGTAGTTTGATGGAAGTTGCTCGATAGCAAGTTTGGAGTGGGAGTGGTCATAATCTCTCCCAAAGGTTGTGTATATCCATTTGCACACCACTTGCAATTTGAATGCACAAATAATACAACAAAATACAAGGCACTTATACTAGATCTTAAAAATGCAAGAGATATGGGTATCAAACTATTCAAGGTTGAAGGTGATGCAGAGCTGATCATGAAATAGATTAGAGATCGATTTCAAGTAAGAAAAGATCGCCTTCAACATTATAGACAAAGGGTGTGGAATGCAATCGAATGGTTTGAAGCGTTTGACATCAAATAAATTCCTTGTGCAAATAATAGTAGAGCATATGCCCTCACGGTATCAACTACTCTTTTCATGCCACATTCTAATTTTTGTCAAAATGCATTCACTATTGAGCTCATATATGGTCCAATTTTCCTTGAAAACTGTGACAACTGGCAAGTCTTCGATGATGATGATCATATCGAAGAATTTCTTGGCATGGAAGACAATTTTAAAGAACTATTCTTTGAAGCCATTGCTTCTCCCTTCAAAGAATCAATAACAAAAGATTTTGAAGCAATGGGATCAGGTATTATCCAATTGAAAGGAAATCAAATTTCCAAGGGTCTAATATCCTTAGAGAATATATTTGATAGGTATGATAGGTACGTTCAAGATCAGAGAAACTTGGCTAATAAAATCTCTGTTAAATATTTTCAAGTAAATATTGGTACTGAAGACAAGCCTTGACTTGTTAATTTGGGTAAGTGTTATACTACAGAGGAAAGTGAAAGATTCATCTCTTTATTCAAGCAATATCAAGATTTTTTGCCTGGTCATATGAAGATTTGAAGGTCACACCTAGAGAATTATCTCATACAATTCCACTAAAACTTGATGCTAAGCCTTTCAGACAAAAAAAAAGACACTACAATCCACGCATTCAAGATACAATCTATGCAGAAGTTTAGAAGATGGTGGATGCTAAGATAATTTTTCCAATTCATCATTCCACCTGGGTGTCAAACATAGTTCTTGTGCATAAGAAGAATAGAGAAATCTGAATCTGCATTGATTTTAGGAACTTAAATTAGTCATCCGTAAAAGATAATTATCCCTTGTCGATCATGGAGCATACCTTGCAGATGGTCACCGGTTTAGAGATGCTGTCATTATTTGATAGTTTTTTGGATACAATCAAATTGAAATGGCTGAAGAGGATCAAATCAAGACGGTATTCACTACCTCGTGGGGTACGTTTTCCTATAAAAAATGCCCTTTGGCCTTATCAATTCCAGTGCCACATTTCAAAGAGCCATGGATTTGGCACTTGGGGATTCGAAGAATAAGTTAATTGTCATCTACCTTGATGACCTCACCACTTTCTCAAAGAAGCGGGAAGACCATTTCTCACACTTAGTGAAAGTGCTTGAGAGATGCAGGTATCACAAGATTTCATTAAATCCCAAGAAGTCCATCTTTGCGGTGATGGAAGGAAAATTGCTTGGTCACATCGTCTCCAAGGAAGGAACTCAAATTGACCCTAGTTGGGTTGATTCTATCAAAAACCTGTCTCTTCCAACAAGAAAAACTAGGGTACACTCCTTTGGTAAAGTGAATTTCATATGAAGGTTTGTCCCAGACTTCTCAAAGCTAACCAAAGATATATCAGCTATGATGAAGAAAACATCTGCCTTCAAATGGACAAAAGAAGGTAAAAATGCCTTCATCAAAATAAAAGAAGCCATCAGTCAAGCACCAATGCTAGTCTAACTTGAATTTGATAAGGATTTTATCCTTTATTGTTATGCATCAGAAAACACTCTTTCTACCATACTGACATAGAAATTGAATGAAGAAACTGAGTCTCCAATTGCATTCATGAGTAGTAGTTTCAAAGATAGCGAGTCTCGGTATTCTCAAATTGAAAAGAATGCATATGCGGTTGTTAGGGCTATAAAAACATTTAGATTTTACATATTAAAATCCCATACAACAATATATGTCATAGATCTAGCAGTCAAAAGTGTCTTAACTCAATAGGAGATGGACACAAAAAGAGGTAACTAGATCACAAAAGTTTAGAAATATGACTTGGAGATCAAGCTGACCAAACTCGTTCGCAGGAGAGGTCTATGTTAGCTAATAGTAGAAGATGGTGATTTAAAGCACCAAGCTACCAATGGTGAACTAGAAATTGATATTAAAGAGGAACTTCCCATTGTCCTACTTATTGATTCTGTTGATGAATGGTATACTGAAATATGGTACCATTTAACTTATGGAGAATGTCTAACTCACACGGAAAAACAATAGAAGAGAACATTGGAATTGAAACCACATAATTATGTGCTTATGAAAAACGTTCTATACAAGCAAGGGCTTGATGGAAATTTTTTTGTGTGCATCAACAAGGACCGAAAATGGCGTTTGTTGGAAGCATTTCACAATGAAGCATGCGGTGACCAATTTTCATCAAGGGTTACGACATTCAAAATCTTAAGAGCATAGTTTTTTTGGCTGACTATGTTTTGTGACGCATATGACTGGGTTCACATATGTTAGATGTATCAAAAGTTTGTTGGAAAACTTAAATTGGCAGCCATTCCGCTCAGGCCAGTTATCATTGATGCTCCATTTCAGAAATGGGGTTTAGATTTTGTAGGTCCTATCAACTCACGTTCCAGTAAGGGGCATGTTTATGTCCTTACAACTACATATTATTTCACAAAATGGGTTGAGGCCATTCATACCAAGCAGGCTACCTCTGAAGTTGTGTGCGACTTTGTGAAGGAGAACATTATTTCAAGCTTTGGGGTACCACACAAAATTGTGACTGACAATGCAACAAGTTTCTCATCTGAGGAGCTTCTAGAATTTTGTTTTGACCATGACATCACCTTGTCTCATTCATCAGACTATTACCCTTAGGGGAATGGACAAGCAGAGTCATTAAACAAAAATATTGTCACAATCATATGCAAACTAGTTGATTCCAATCAACAAGCTTGGCATAATAAAATTTATGATGCTCTTTGGGCCGATAGAATCACTCCCAAGAGAGCCAACAACACTTCACCTTTTATTATCATGTATGGTATGGAGGAAATGCTACCCATTACACTAGAGTTGTTAGCTTTGTAGTTGGCATCCACAGTGGAAGATGGTGAATTCAAAGATCCAATTGAGAAGTGAGTCTTGTAATTGATGAAGCTACAAGAAGAAAGGGTGGAATGTTTTGACAAAATTACTCAATACCAAGAGAAAGTAAAGAAGATTTTTGATAAGAAGGCTCATCAGTGAGACTTCGAGATTGAAGATAAAGTCCTATTATGGGACAAGAGACATGATCCCAAGGGAATGCATGGAAAATTTGATTCCTTGTGGCTAGGGCCATTCAAGATCCATGAATTCGTAGGGGAGAATTCCTATATTCTCTTGCACTTGGATGGAAGGCTCTTCCCATTGTTGTACATCAGACAATATCTAAAGCACTTCATTCCTTCAGGGATAGAGTGATTTTCCCTTATATTTTTCATAATGTGTTTCCCCTTTCCATAATGTGAACGTTATGTTGTAATGTATTTCCCCATTTCGTAAAGTATTTATCGTGTGTTAAGTGATTAGGTAGTTTTGTTTTAGGTGATTTTAGGAAAGTTTCGACTGATAGGTAATTATTAGATGATCCTTATTCTATTGCCCAACTAATAAGACACTAGTCTACGCTTAAATAACCAGAGATTCTTGGTTATCCTATGTCATAAGTATCCGACATGGTCCCCAAACAGAGCCAAATGTTGTACCCAAAATTATTTTTTTTGCTTCATTAAGGCATTTCACTAAAAATGATCAAAATCTTGTAAAATGGTCGTCAAAAGTCAAAGAAGGTCAAAATTTCCAAAATAGCAATTTTCTTTTTTAGAAATTTATGAAAAATAAACAAACCATACGATTTTTCTTGGTTTATTGTCAAAAGGATGCTTAAAAAATTTTGGAAAATTTTGAAATTAGGGTTTCAGGCCCTATTTTTGGAAAAAAAACCCTAAAAATAGAATCTTTGCAGAAATGACTCAAATTGATTTTGATTGGTTGATTTTATGTCACGATCACATTGGTCTAGATAGAATCATCAAAAAGTCAAATTTTCTTCTATGGGTCTATTTCTCTTTTTTAGAAGAAAAGTTAGGACCTCTGAGGTCATCAATGGAGGATGGCCAATTACAAGGTGTTAGAATCTAAGTCTCAAATGCTTTGCAGATCGATCCACGATGAAAGATGCTTGAAAGATGGTGAATAGAGGAGGAGGATTTGAAAATTGCAAAAAATAAACTAAGTCTGGAAAAGTTGGACGCCTTATTCCAAGGGAGGTGCCTGGCAGTCAATTCCTTAGCCAAAGTTTTTAGTGTTTGTGCACGTGAAATGATGAAATCAATCACAAAAGTGAACACACTCGATGCAACCAATGACACAGTGAACACAAAGCTCAAGAAGGTTGAAAATAATTAAAAAATGGCTAAGTCTAGAGCACAAAAGCACCCCTGCTAGCTAGGGCACCCAACATTTTAGGCAGCCAGATGAAGATTTTAGCATTTGAATTATCTAGGTCTTTCTTCTCAAAATTCTTCAAGCTTTGTGACAAATCTAGAATCTAGTCTAGAGGAGTCATCATATGCCACAAAATGCAGATCAAATGAAGAAACACCACAGGAAGCAAAAAAACAGTCACAAGGAAAAGTTGAAGAAAGGCACCCCTGTAGGTCAGGGGCACCCAAAATTTCAAGAGGCCAAAATCAGTTGTTAGGATTTGTAGTTTTGAGTGTCCTTAAATTTGATCTGGCTTCACAACTAGTCTGTCAGCAGGTTCACCTGAGCTATCAAACAACCAGAATGTTGGGTCAAACTGAGGTGTTTTCGACAAAGAAAAATTGAAAGAATCTATCTTCTGCACACATGGGTGCCCCAGTCATCCAGGGATGCCTGGAATTTTGAGCCCCCATAAATAGTTGTTAGGGTTTGCAAAAGTGATCATTCTTTCCAAAATTCTTTAGGCTTTCCATTGAATATCTCAGCCAGATCAACGAATATATCAAATGCCTAAAATTGTAGATCAATTAGAAATGTCTCATCAAAGGGGAAAATTGCAAATCATAAGAATCATAAAAAATGGCTAACTCTAGCAAAGAAAAGTGCCCTTGCAGGCCAGGGGCGTCTAGAAATTAAGGAATTCAAAACCAGTTTTTAAGGTTAGCCACTTCCAAGAGAGCCACTTCCAAGAGATTCATCTTGGATTTAGTCCAACTCCGTAGCCAATTCATCTGTCAGCTCAGAGGACTTGTCAAACGTCAGCAATCGAAGATCAAACAAAGGCATTTTATCAAGGAAAAGATGAAAATATTGAAAATTTTCAAACTTTGGTGATGGAAAGTGCCCTAGTCAACCAGGGGCACCTAAGATAAAAAGAAGTCAAATGTAGGATCAAAGGCAGGTATGAGGTATCAATATCCTTAGATTTGACTAGGCTTTCTAGATCAATTCACTTTCAGTCTCAATTGCTCATAGATTGGCAAAAAATAGTGCTCAAACAGGGGGTATCAGTCACTGGAGAGACATTTCAACAAGCAAAATTTGAAAATATCAAAAAATATTCTAACACTGCTAAAGTTGGACGCCTTATCTCAAGGAGGCGCCCAAGTCAACTTGAGTTAGAAATTTTTGAATACTTTCTCTTCCTCAGGCTGCCTTATTTTTTAGGGATTCTTCGAGTTGATAGATATTTTTATGGGATGACTCTTAAATTTAGGGTTTTCATGAGTTAACTGCTTCTTTCACCACCAAACTTTATTTAAGAAGCATTTAGGCATCCATACTTCATTATTTTGCAAGTTAACTTCAAGAGACAAACATAGAATTTTCTTCTCAACAACATTTGGAAGATCAAACGAAGGGCATTTTCAAAGTTCTTCATAGATTCGAGTTCAGGATGCACAAAAGAACACTTCTCCATGATCTGTTTTTCCAGGGCATCATTTTTTAGAAACAGAAGGTCATCTTCTCCAAAATTCATCGATCTGGGTCTCTCTATTTTACACTTCTCTTGAAGATTGGCGTCTTTTTATGCAAGCTTCCAACCCTATTTTTTAGGGATTCTTAACAAATTAGTTTTTTCAAAAATCTAACAATCTGGGTCTATTCAACAAAAAATTGGCTACAAAACCCATGTCCTATATTTTTCTAAAAAAATTGCTTCTACGGCTTCCACTTTTCTAGAGGATCTATCTTTTCCAAAAAAACTCATTTTTTTTTAAAAATAGATAATCTGGGTCTCTTCAGCACGTGAACATCTACAAAACCCATATCTCACTTTTTTTTCGAAAAAATTGCTTTGTTGCTTCTACTTTTTAGGGTTTCTTACATGTTCTTGAAAAAAACATTTTTTTCATAAACGAACAATCTAGGTCCATTCAGAATGACATTCTCTACAAAACCTAGACCTCAACTCTTTTTTTCAAATTTTTTTCCTTTTTCTAAAGAAAAATCAGTAAAGATATTTTTAGCTCTTATGCAGAACTTGTTCAAACATAGCTATGTTCACAGTCAAAAGTCAAGTTTTTCAATATGCAATTCTTTGCAATTGAAATCAAGACCAAATCGGTCTTGCTTCATGATTTCTTGAAACATTTGAAATTGACTTGCATCAAGTACATCTAGGGGTTGATCCGAACACTTTGAAAGATGTGGACTGCATTACAATCCATAATCTTGAACAATCTAGGTTGCTGGCAGCTGCTTCTTTTCCCATCTCAGCACAAAACATTGAGTTTGTGATTGCTTGTGTCAAGCATCACAATCCTACCTCATGAGAAATCTAGTCAGCATATGGGTGAATTATTTGTAGCTTCAAGCCAAAAGACATTGAGAGATGTTCTGCCATTGTTCATGTATGGGATAACTTGATTGTGTCAACTAAAGAATGTGACAAGGTTTGGAATATGCAAAAGGATCAGTGCTAGAAAAGGATGGCACAAAGGTGGCTAAAAGAGAAACGAAACAGTTTGCCAAGGAACATTGGACGTGGTGAGTTCAGGGATGAATTTGGTAAAGATTGATTACCGTCAACTGAATGTGTCAAGCAAAAGCACATAAGTTTTAGGAACTAGATGTCCCACGCCATGTTCCAAATTGTCAAAAAAAGTTATAGAACATCATGACCTATCAACATTAATCGCTGATACTCTTCACAACCAAATGACGTGGTTCTTCAAAGCCCATGAATTCAATATGATTTCATACCTCATATATCTAATAGCCTTTCAAGGAAGTTTAGAGGTTTGGAAATGTCGTTGGAACCTAGGCATGTAATGAGTATATGAGCATAATCACAATTAGAGTTCTCACAATCAAAAGTGACATTTCAAGCTTAGTGAATGATATTTTTCCCGATGCATACAATACACCCATCTGACAATTAGTTACATATATGACCTTTAGCAAATGCTAGATTGGGCAATGGCGATTGGGCTGATTGGTTTATCCAATTCCCCCACATTCTCCTACATACATATGTATATATGGATCAAGCAATCCATTTATGCTACCTAAATACCCAACATATGCTAGTATTCATGGATTTCTAAGGCAAGTACATGAAGTGCACACCTTTTGTGTAACAAAACGCTAAGTCCAAGCACCACTTCCCTTTCAAGATGAGCATATATAGATGCAAATTAGTAGTTGATGCTAAGTTGATGAGCAATGAAATGTCAAAGCTCAATTTCAAGTTTCTTGAAGAAAGGTGTTCCTATGACCCTTGGGGTCTCTTCGTAGCCCATCTTGGTCAGAATACTTAACATAAACCTACAATGGAATATTTTTTGGGTTAATTGTCAAGATGAGTTCAAAGTGCACAAGTGTGGTTATAGTAGATTTACTCTTCCTCAGATTGTTGATTTGTTGTTAGAAGATGTGGAGGGTTTTTCAAATGATGATGGAGAAGTCCTACTTCCCACATATGCCAAAGATCACGTTGATCAAAAACCACTTCGACCAATTGATTAGTACACCAAAGAGAGCACCTCAATCGAGGAAAGAACAAGTTGGGTTGTCAAGAACAACAAACTATTCTTGAATAGCAAGATCACACTAAAGGTAGTCATTCCAAGAGTAGAGCTACCAGTGGTTCATTCATCACTACCTACCTCTTCTATATGGAAACCCAAAGTTAAAGCAATGCTTAATCATCTAAAGGGTACAAAGAACTACAGAATGTCAATGAATTTAAAGGAAAAGATGTAGTCTCCTATTAGGAATCAACAAGAACAATAAGTAGATGTAGCCAAAGTTGTAGTTGAATTGGTACCAGAAGTTGAAGCAAAGCCTCCTATTCTTCTGTCATCATCACAGCCTTCTCCAATTCACATTGATTTAGAGCTTGATTCACCAATTCGAGACATCTCAACACCAACTCATTCATCAAGATTTGATGAGACTAGAGTTGTTCCTCCCAGAGAAGTTAGTAGAGACTCTTCATCTTGGCTTGAGAACCTCTTGGGTAGGAAGAGGAGAAAACCCTCTTATCATTTGGAATTTGCAGATTTTGATAATGTCTACCAAGACACATCAGAAAATGAACTCAAGAAGCAAGTTCACACGGAGAAGAATGCTGACAATGAAGTTTTCATTGAGATTGCTACACCATCAGAAGACAAGAACACTGATGAGGTTGAGGTTGATAACTTCACATTTTTCAAATCCAATCTTGGTAAAAGCACCCGACAAGCTGATGTGAATATCTTTGAGGTTGGAGAAATTAACCTGAAGGAGAGAGTTCTCAAAGATGGAGAAGACAAGGAAACACTTAAGGTTGAGAATCAACAGGTGTGACAGTACATTTCAAATCTACTTCATGGTACTTCACACATCACCACTTTGCTTCCATAGATTCTAGAGTCATTTGCATATCAAAATCAGCTGATTTAGTTGGTTATATATGGGAAACATCTAAATTATTGTGTGGAATAATTCCTCACAAGGGGAATATTTATACTTGCAAAGATGTACCAATTGAGGTACAATTCCCACGATCTTTGCTTAGAACTTCAGAAGTCAGAGAAGAACATAGTGGAAAGGAAGCCAAGAGAGAGATCATCATTTCTAACTTGAGGATGGCTTATGATTTAGTCACCACAAAATAAAACAAGAAGTTATTTGCTTGGAGAGAACAACACCTCTTCAAAGTAAAAACATACAAATATAAACACAAGGTTGCTAGTATTCTCAAGTTCATAAGTACATTTGTGTCACAGATTCCTTGTCAATATCGACAAGAAGATGATGATTACATTGATCTCTGTGAAGTACAAATGAAGTTTCAAAACCTTATCTGTAGTAGTTTTAATGGTGATCCTGTTGCTTGTCGGATGAATCATGTGGTTTCCATGTCAGCAAGATTTGATGAAGCAGCTGAAAAGAGAAAAGATTTTCTAAATTTGATCGCAAATGGTGAAGAGATGTTGCAGAGACAGTACATCGTTCTGAAGAGTATCAATGTTCCTGATGAAGAGGCAGTTAACAGCTTTCTGGAGGATATGATTGCTCAAGTTGTCGATCAATGGGCTATCAGTTGAGGCATGCAACGTTTTCCAAGGATAGAATTTAAATCAGCAGTTAACTCAATGTCTTTTCTGAGTTTAACTCGCTGTCCTCTTTTCATGCATATCTATCTTTGGAGATATCTATTATACAGTTGGAGCTTTCTTTACTTTTAGATCAATTAACTGATGTTAGTCATTCTAGTTAACTGTTAGTTATCTTTGTTTAGACATAGGAATAAAGCTTGCATGTTGGCAAGACTGATTGTTAACACAAGGAGATTTTAGGGTTCCCTACTCCTGTGTTTGTGTATAAATAAGGGCAGACTTGCCCATTTATTTTTTAACCGTGTTGGTGATAACAAAATGCTAAGCTTATTTTGGCCTGCTACTTTGTTATTCAGTAAATGTTCAACTTTGTCAATTGTAATTTGGTTTGATCGTAAATTGTATGCCTATTTTAGCTACAATCTACTATCCCAATCTACTATCCCAGATGTGTTATTATAGTTGGAATTTGAGGAAATAAATCTTATGCCTACCTTGCTTTGATCCATAGTCTCAAAATCTTTCAGTGTTATTGTTTCATGTTTTTGCTTTCATAATCTTTATTTCGGCTTACATCTAAAAGTACAATGAGTTTTTGGATGTGTTCTAGAAACAAGTTTGTTTAAGCTTTGTGTTTATCAATCATTCCCTGTTTACTTCTAACTCTCTTGCTCCAAATTTACTTGAGAAGTTAGAAGCGTCATTAGTTTAGGCTTAGTTGTAGTTGAAGTTACGAAACCAGAGAAAACCTCAACTACGACACAAAGATTTTATAACCTTGTGCTCTCAAGCCGAGAATAAAAAGATTGGCAAGTAGTTTAACATTTCTTTTTATGCATAATCAGCAAAGAGGGAGCTTCCCCTCCAAATTTGAAGAGCAGTCTAACTGTGCATAGTTGTCCGTTTCCAATCTGCACTCCAGAGGTTCAAATTGAAACACCAACGGTTTTCTGGTGCCCACCATGGGGCACGAGGCATAAAACTTCAAGAAAGCTTACAGTTTATGACATGGGAATGACCATCTGCTATCCTATTGCGTGATCTAACCAGAAGCAATGGATGATAACAATAATAATGCAAGCAACCACCATGCTGAAAGGAATCTAAGATGTCCACCCCCATTACCTTGGGGTAACAACATTGGACCTTTGGCTTTGTAGGAAAATCATGAATTACCTAAGGGATCAAGGAAGCACTTTCCTCGGTTTCACGGCGATGGAACTCAACACCTTGATGAACATTTTTCTGCGTTCACAACGGCTTGTGTCGTGTTGCACGTGGCACATGAAGACATCGTAGTGCGTCTCTTTGTGGAGACTATTGTTGGGAATGCGGATGACTGGTTCAATCACCTGGAGCCAAGCATTATTACAAGTTGGGCAACTATGAGCGAGAAATTTTTGGCGAGATTCAAGCCCGTTGAAGACAGTCATCTGTTGTTTTCCCAACTTGCAAATTCAAAGATGGAGCACAACGAGCTCATGAGGGAGTTTGTCGCAAGATTTAATCATCTTGTTACATGACTTTCTTCTACACTTAATCCACACCAAAGATTCTAATGAGCTATTTCATAAATGCTCTTCCACCAGAGATAGCCTTTTTCCTCAAGACGACGAAAGAAACAAAATTGACGGATGCGCAAGAACACGCCATCAAGTTGGAGGATGATATGACTACTTCCAGCAAGATGAAAACAAATTCTATCAAATCTCTAGTTCAACAACTGTACCATCCAAAGAGAAATAATTTTCAGCCTTTCAATAATTCTAGGCCACAGTTGCCAGCACCTCCACCAAAACCAATGATTGAAGCTGCACAAAATGCAGTATTTTGTTCTTTCCATGAGACCGATGCACATACCGCTACTACAAGTCCTGAGAACTTAAGAATGAATCAGATTATGGGATACGTTGATGCTACACCCAGTTCAAGTTTGGTCTCTACAACAAGTTTGAATGTTGTCTTACCACAAACAGACAACTTCGATGGCGACTCTACTGTGGGATACTTTGAACCCGTTATTGAAGAAAAAGAAGACCCCCGCCACTACTCTTTTGCAGTAAATCAAGAAAGACATTCAATGCCTATGTTTACACGTGCTTTGCACTTGAAAGCGCAAAAGGAAGAAGAGAGGCGGAGAGCTAGAGAACAAATTAAGGAAGCAGTTGCAACTTCCACCTTTAAAAATTCACAAGAGAATGCTAAAGTGGTTGCTCAAGACCCGTCTTTAGCAAATTTTGACATTGTAAACTCCATGATGAAGACCAAGGTTAAGATTTCACAATTGGAGTATCTTTGTAATCACCCTGAGTGGCTAGACAAAATAATATAATATGTAAAGAAAGAGACTTCAATTCATCCTACATTGCTCGAGTCATTTGTTCCAGCAAGAGAAAAGCCTAAACCCTTCTATATATATATCTTTGTATATAGGAGGATTCAAATTGAGCAATTGCATCTTAGATTTAGGAGCTTCAAACAACGTCATGCCTCTACACATGATGAATGCGTTAGAACTTCCATGCACTAAGACGCAGGACAAGTATTATTCAGTTGAATCTAAGTTAGTGCCATTGGTCGAACAATTGAAGGATGCTCAAGTAAGGTTAGCAGCTTGTTCGAAGAAAAAGTTAATGATGAATATCCTAGTGGCTGACATTCTAGCCAACTACGGGATGTTGAGCCGAAGTTTCTGCAAAGATCTTAGTGGTGCAATGTAGTTAGATTGGTCATCCACAACCATTCCTGTAAAGGAGGGAAAAATCAAGATAGAACTTGAGCCCAAATCCTGATTGAAAGTGGTGAAATCCCCAAATGTTGTAGCCCAAATTCTATATCAAGAAATGGATCCTGGTAATTATGTGACTCTATCAGAAACTGAAGACCAGAACATTGCTTGTCCTACAAGGAGACTGACCGAGGATACAAAGTTATGGAAAATGCAATTCGATGGAGGTTGTTCAACTATGGGTTTAGGAGCAGGGGAATGATCATCTCCCCTAAAGGACAGTTGTACCCATTTGCATATTTTTGGAAATTGAAATTCACTGAAGCTAAGAAAGAGGTGCTTTTGTTAGGCCTCAAAAATGCCGAAGACATGGGAATCGAACTCCTATGTGTTAAAGAGGATGTAGAGCTGATCGATGAGCCATTCAAAGGATATTTCCAAGTCAGAAAGGATCACCTACGACATTATAGAAACCGAGTTTGGAACTTGATTGACTGGTTTGAAGCATTCAACATCCCAAGGATGGACGACAACAAAACTAATGCCTCAGTGGTATCAGCTTTCCCATTTGCATCATATTCTGACTTTTGTTAGAGTACCTTTGCCTGGATATATGTAAACCTAAGAATCTTCATCCTGGAGGGATTGTCCCCTGTAATACCCATCAAAAGAGAAGAGAATCCTTTCAGGAAAAAGCGGTATCGCTGGAAGGCTCTTCCCACTGCCTTACAACAGGCAATATCTAAAGCAATTCATCCCTTCGGGGGTGGAGTAATTTTCTTTCAGTAATTTATCTTTTTGTTTTTCATTATGTCATAATGTTTTTCCCCATTCCATAAAGTTGTCATGTTCTAGGTAATTTCTTTTAGGTAGTCTTTTGATAGGTGATTAGGAAATGATCCTAACTCTAATGTCCCACTGATAAGACACTGGTCTATGCTTAAATATCTAGAGATTCTTGATTCTCCTATGTTGTAAGTATCTGACATGGTCCCTAGACAGAGCCAAATCTTGTACCCAAAATTAAAATTTTGTTTCATTAAGGCATTTTGGTAAAAATGGTCAAAATCTTGTAAAATTGTCATCAAAAGTCAAAAAAGGTCAAAATTTCTAAAAACAACAATTTTCTATTTTTAGAAATTTTCAAAAAATAAACAAATTGTAGGGTTTTTGGGTTTTATTGTCAAAGAGTTCTCGCAAAAATTTTGAAATTTTTGAAATTAGGGTTTCAGGCCCTATTTTTAGAAAAAACCCTAAAAGTAGAATCTTTGCGGAAATAACTCATTGATTTTGATTGATTGATTTTACATCCCGATCACACAGATCCAGTCAAAATTGTCAAAAAGTCATTTTTTCTCTAGTGGGTCTATTTCGCTTTTTCAAAAGAAAAATCAGGACCTCTGGGGTCATAAATGGAGGATGGCCAGCTCCCAAGTGTCAGTTACAAAGTCTCAAACACTACACAAAACAACCTACGACGAAAGATGCTCGAAAAACAATCAATGAAGGAGGGGAATTCAAAAAGTTGAAAATTGCAAAAATTATTCTAACACTGAAGATGTACGCCTTATCTCAAGGAAGGCACATAGGCTTCAATGCCTTAGAATATTTTCAGTTTTTGTTTGTCACACACATGAAACAATCAGTGCGGCCGTTGTCAACAAAGGTGCTCAACACAGTCGGCAAGATGGGAAACGCGACGCACGAGGAGGTTGAAAATCTTTGAAAAATGGCTAAGTCTGGAAAATAAAAGCACCCCTGTAAGCCAGGGGCGCCCAACATTTAGGGCAATCAAAAACACTTGCTACGGTTTGAAAAATTGACTGCTCTTCTCAAAATTCTTCAGGCTTTCCAATGAATCTATAAGTCAATTCAACAGATCCATCAAACATTCAGAATTGCAGATCAAGAAAAAATGTCTCATCAAGAGGACAAATTGCAAATCACGAAAATCATCAAAAAATGGCTAACTCTGGCAAAGAAAAGTGCACCTATAAGCCAAGGGCACCTAGAAATTAAGAAATTCAAATCCAGTTTTTAGGGTTAGTCACTTCCAAGAGATTCATCCTGGATTTAGTCCAGCTCCGCAGTGAATCCATCTGCTAGCTCAGAGGACCTATCAAATGCCAGTAGCTGCTAATCAAATAGACACGAAAAATGAAGAAAGTTAAAGGAAAATCAAGAAAATCAAAATTTGACCAAGTCTGGTGAAGAAAAGCGCCCCTGTTGGCCAGGGGCGCCCAGACTTTTGAACCATCAAATGTTGTTTTTAGGGTTCACGACCTCCAGGAGATTCTTTTCAGGTTTGATCAAGCTCTCCAACGAATCTGTCAGCAGGTTCACTGGAGCAGTTGAATGACCAGAATTGCGGATCGAAATAAGGTGTTTTGTCAGAGGGAGAAATTGAAAATCATTAGAAAACATCAAAATTTTCTATCTAGCACACATGGGCACCCCAGTCAACCAGGGGCACCTAGGGTTTTGAGCCCCCAAAAACACCTTTTATGATTTGCTAGATTGGTCATTCTTTCTGTAACTCTTCAAGCTTTCCAATGAATATCTCAGCCTGACTACAAGATCCATTAGACGTCCGAAATCAAAAGACCAAACGGAGGCATTTTATCAAGGAAAAGATGAAAATCTTGAAAAATATAACACTGTTGAAGTTGGACGCCTTATCTCAAAGAGGCACCCAAGTCAACTTGAGTTAGAAATTTTTGAAGACGTCTTCATGAAATATCTGCTTTGGCCGCCCTATTTTTAGGGATTCTTCGAGTTAATGTAAAAGAAGACACATGATGACTCCTAAATTTAGGGTTTTCATGAGTTAAGTGCTTGTTTCACCTCCAAACTTTATTTAAAGAAGCTTTGGGCGTCCATACTTCATTATTTTGTAGATTAGCTTCAAGAGACAAACACAAAATTTTCTTCTCAACAACATTTGAAGGATCAAACAAAGGTCATTTTCAGAGTTCTTCATAGATTCGAGTTCAGGTTGCACAAAAGAACACTTTTCCATAATCCGTTTTTCTAGGGCATCATTTTTCAGAAACAAAAGTTCATAATTTTCAACTTCCATTGATCTGGGTCTATTTCTTTTTCATTCTTCTTCAAGATTGAAAATTTTTCCGCTGCTTCTTCGGCTTCCACTTTCCTAGGGTTTCTTGCATGTTCAAGAAAAATCGGTTTTTTGAGAAATCTGACAATCTGGATTTATTCAACACGAAATTGGCCATGAAACCCAAACCTCAAATTTTTTCGAGAAAATTTGCCTCTACAGCTTCCACTTTTCAAAAGATCTTTTTTTTTTAGGAAAAACTCAATTTTTCGAAAAATTAAGGATTTGGATCTCTTCAACACATGAATATCTACAAAACCCATATCTCACAATTTTTTCCAAAGAATTGCTTCACTGCTTCTACTTTTTAGGGTTTCTTGCATGTTCTTGAAAAAATCAGTTTTTTCAGAAATGGACGATCTGGGTCTATTCAAAACAACATTCTTTACAAAACCCATATCTCAAATTTTTCTCCAAAAATCTGCCTTCTTTTGAAGAAGATTCAGCGAAGCTATTTTTAGCTTTTGTACAAAACTCGTCCGAACATATCCATGTTCACAGTCAAAAGTCGAGTTTTTCAGCATGTAGTTCTCTCCAATAGAAATCAAGACCAAATCGGTCTTGATTAACAATTTCTTGAAAACATTTCACACCGACTTGCATCAAGTACATCCAGTGGTTGAACTAAACACTTTGAAAGACATGGACTGTATTACAATCCATAATCTTGAACAATTTCGGTTGTTGGCGGCAGCTTCTTTTCCCATATCAACACAGAACATTGAGTTTGAGATTGCTTGTGTCAAGCATTACAATCCCACTTCATGAGAAATCCAATCAGCGGATGGGCATGTTATTTGCAACTTCAGACCAAGAGACATTGAGAGATGCTTTTCCATTCCACCATGTGCAAATAGCCTTATTGTATCAACTGAAGAATGTGAAAAGGCATGGAATGCACAAAAGGATCAATGCCAGAGAAGGATTGCACAAAGATGGCTGAAAGAAAAGTGAAACACTTTGCCAAAGAACATTGGACGTGGTGAGTTCAAGGATTAAATTGCAATCTTGATTACCTTTCTCAACCGAGTCATGGGTCAAGCAGAAGTACACAAATTTCAGCCTTGGATGTTCTACATCATGTCCCAAATCGTCAATAAAAGAGAAAACTACAACTGGCCAACATTGATCAGTCATACTCTTCACTACCAAATGATAGAATTCTTCAAGGCCCATGAATTCCATATGATATCATACCTCGTATATCTAATGGCCTTTCAAGGCAAGTTTAGAGGTTTGAATGTCGTTGGAACTCTGGGCATCCAGCATGTGCATGAGCATTACCCACAGTTAGAGTTTACACAATCAAAGCGGCATTACAAGCGGGTGAATGATCTTTCCCTAATGCATGTGGTGCGAGATCTTGACAATGAGTTGCATATACGGTTTTCAGCAGATGCCAAATTGGCGATGGCGGATTGGGTTGATTGGTTTATCCAATTCCCCACTTTCTCCTACATTAGAGTAAATGGCTTCTCAGGTAATCCACTCATGCTACCTAGATATCCAATAGATAAGGTAGTATTCATGGAGTTCCTAAGGCAAGTCATGAAGTGCATACTTTTTTGCATGATAGACGCAAGCCTGCTGTCAGTTTCCCATTTGAGATAAGCATATATAGAAGCAAATCAGCAGTTGATGCTAAGTTGATGAGCAATAAAATGTCAAAGCTTAATCTCAAGGTTTTCAAAGAAAGGTGTTCATATGACCCTTAGGGTCTCTTGGCAGCACGTCTTGGTTAGAATCCTTCACATAAACCTAACAATGGAAGACTTTTGGGTTAATTGTGAAGATGAGTTCGAGGTGCGCAAGCACAATTATAGTAGACTTTCTCTTCCTCATATTATTGATTTCTTATCAGAAGATGTGGAGGGTTTGTCAGATGATGATGGAGAAGTCCTACTTCCCACATATGCTAGAGATCAGGTTGATCATCAACCACTTCAACCAATTGATTGGTACGCTAAAGAGATCACCTCAATCGAGGAAAGAACAAGTCGGATTGTCAAGAACAATAAGACTATCCTTGAGTAGCAAGATCACACAGAAGGTGGTCATTCCAAGTACAAATCCCCTAGTGGTTCATTCATCACTACCTACCTCTTCTAAATGGAAACCCAGAGTGAAAGCAATGAGCAATCCTCCAAAGGGTACAAAGAACTACAAAATGTCGATGAATTTGAAGGAAAAGATGCAGTCTCCTATAAGGAATCAGCAAGAACAACAAGCAGATGCAGCCGAAGATACAGTTGAATCAGTTCCAAAAGTTGAAGCAAAGCCTCCTATTCTTCTGTCATCACCACAGCCTTCTCCAATTCACATAGATTTAGACCCTGATTCACCAGTTCATGACATCTCAACACCAACTCATTCATCAGGAGTTGATGAGACTAGAGCCAATCCTCCCAGACAAGTTAGTAAAGACTCTTCATCTTGGCTTGAGAACCTCCTGGGCAGGAACAAGAGAAAGCCTTCTTACTAGTTGGACTTTGTAGAGTTTGATAACGTCTACCAAGACACATCAGAAAAGAAACTCAAGAAGCAATTTCACATGGAGAAGAATTCTGATAATGAGGTTGCCATTGAGATTGCTACACCACCGGAAGACAAGAATGCCGATGAGGTTGAGGTTGATGACTTCACATTGGTCAAAGCCAATCTTGGTAGAAGCACACGACATGCTGATGTGAATCTCTTTGAGGTTGCAGTAGTTAACATGAAGGAGAGAGTGCTCAAGGATGGAGAAGACAAGGCATCCCTCAAGGCTGAGAATCGACAGCTGAGGTAGTACATTTCAAATCTACTTCATGGTACTTCACACATCACTGCTTTGCTTCCACAAATTTTGGAGTCATCTGCAGATCGAAATCAGCTGAGTCAGTTACTTATATATGGGAAACATCTGAGAGATTGGGTAGAAGAATTCATCACCAGGGGTAGATTTGTACTTACAAAAATGTACCAATTGAGGTACAACACCCACGATCTTCGCTTAGGAATTCGGAGCAAAACATAGCAGAAAGGAAGCCGAGAGATGAGATCATCATTGCCGACTTGATAATGGCTTACGATTCAGTTATTGCAGAAGAGCATAAGAAGCATTTTACTTGGAGAGAACAACAGCTCTTCAAAGTAAAAACTTACGAAGGAATATCTGCAGAATTGAAACTGATTATAGGCAGAAGGTTGCTAGTATTCTCAAGTTCATAAGTACATTTGTGTCACAGATTCCTTGTCAATATTGAAAAGAAGATGGTGACTGCATTGATCTCGATGAAGTACAAATGGAGTTTCAAAACCTTATCCATAGTAGTTTTAATGGTGATCCCGGTGCTTGTCAAATGAATCATGTGGTTTCAATGTCAACAAGACTTGATGAAGCAATTGAAAAGAGAAAAGATTTTCTAAATCTGATTGCGGATGGTGAAGAGATGTTGCAAAGACAGTACATCGTTCTGAAGAGTATCAGTGTTCCTGATGAAGAGGTAGTTAACAGCTTTCTAGAGGATATGATTGCTCAAGTTTCCGATCAATGAACTGTCAGTTGAGGCATGCAACGTTTTCCAAGGATAGAATTTAAATCAGCAGTTAACTCGATGTCTTTTCCGAGTTTAACTCGCTGTCCTCTTTTCATGCATATCTATCTTTGGAGATATCTATTGTACAGTTGGAGCTTTCTTTACTTTTAGATCAGTTAACTAATGTTAGTCATTCTAGTTAACTGTTAGTTATTTTTGTTTAGACATAGGAATAAAGCTTGCATGTTGGCAAGACTGATTGTTAACACAAGGAAATTTTAGGGTTCCCTACTCCTGTGTTTGTGTATAAATAAGGGCAGCCTTGCCCATTTATTTTTTAACTGTGTTGGTGATAACAAAATGCTTAGCTTATTTTGGCCTGCTACTTTGTTATTCAGTATATGTTCAACTTTGTCAAGTGTAATTTGGTTTGATCCTAAATTGTATTCCTATTTTAGCTACAATCTACTATCCCAAATGTGTTAGTATAGTTGGAATTTGAGGAAATAAATCTTATGCCTACCTTGCTTTGATCCATAGTCTCAAAATCTTTCAGTGTTATTGTTTCATGTTTTGCTTTCATAATCTTTATTTCGGCTTACATCTAAAAGTACAAAGAGTCTTTGGATGTGTTATGGAAACAAGTTTGTTTAAGTTTTGCGTTTATCAATCATTCCCTTTATCAATCATTCCCTATTTACCTCTAACTCTCTTGCTTTGAATTTACTTGAGAAGTTAGAAGTGTCATTAGTCTAGGCTCCGTTGTAGTTGAAGTTACGAAACCAGAGAAAACCTCAGCTACGACACAAAGAGTTTTATAACTTTGTGCTCTCAACATGGAATAAAAAGATTGGCAAGTAGTTTAACATTTCTTTTACATATAATCAGCAAAGAGGGAGCTTCCCCTCCAAATTTGAAGAGCATTGTAACTGTGCATAGCTGTTTGTTTCCAATCCGCACTCCAGAGGTGCGAATTGAAACGCCAACAATGAGCATACCTCACAATGCAATCAAGGTGAAATTCATCAACTTGTGCAAATGGAATACCTAAATAATCACTTGGATTCCATATCTCACCATTCCTACCGCATGAATCAGGAAGTGTCTCACACCTCTAATCAAGAAGAGCTTATTTTGCATTATTAATGGAAGATGTTTCATCATGCAAAATCTGCTTATTCAGCCCAACTGAATAGCACTGATGATGCTCTTCCCAAGTGCTATCATCATGTCAAATCTTCATGATAGTAGAGTTGGAGTCACTAAGTGACTCTTCATCACTTCCAAGCTCATTAATTTCTTCAATCATCTTTTTAACCTCCATAGTTGTACCACATTCTTGTTCCTTCGATGTGGCTGCAACATGTGACTGAGTTTCTGCTTTGTAGAGAGAAAAGTGAGCTAAACTTAACCCAAGGTTAAGTTCATCAACTTCCTTCTCCTTTTTTGAGAATGCTCTATAAGTCTTCTCTACAAACTTGATGGCAAGGTCTCTATCTGAAAGAAAATGTAGGTAATCTGATTTCATTACCTCTATAGCATGTTTGATAGTCTGGAGATTTGATATAGTAGCTCCAACCATTAAAATTTTCTGCATTTCTTCAAGTTGAGCTGTCCAAAGGAGGTACTCAATGAACTTGTGTGTGCTATCAAAATGAGTTAAGGTTTGAACAACCTTAACCTCAGTAACTTTCAATTGTTCCTTCAATTCACATGACTCATTGGGCCAATGATCAAAATCAGCTTCATAAAATGGATTTTCTGATTTAGCAGCAAGAACGTTCCTCTCAATATCAACCGTCTCTATAGCATCCTCTTTGCATAATTTATGCTTTGAGGTTAGGACATCACTTTGTTCAAAATGAAATTCATCCCAATTTTGGTCTTCATTATAAGCTGATTTGGAATCCTCAACATACACACCTTCATTCTGCTCCTTTTTAATTTTATCCTTTCCATTCATTCCATTAGTGTCATTTGAGCCTGTAACCAAGATTGTTGTTTTCACATCTTCATTAAACCCATTCCCACAATCAATAGATGCATGCACCTCCATGGAGTCATTAGGGATCTCTACCATACATACCTCATTAGATAAGCCATTTTTCTCATCAAAAATTCTTGCTATGAACTCCTCTTCTTCTTCATGCTCCTCATGATTTGTTGCCCCTGTGAATAATTTACTCTCCAACTCATAAGCGCTTAATTCATCATAAGCATCATCACTAGGATAACATTAGAATCATCATCATTAGCTAATTGGAGAACATCATCATATATGCTCTCAACAAGCCCATCATTTGCACTAGTGTTATCAGCTTCATAGGATAGCTCTAATTGTGTATTCAATCATGTTTTGTCAATCTCATTGCACACATCCTCAACATGTATAGATGCATGCACTTCTAAGGAGTCATCCCAGGGTTATGTCAAACATCCATCATGAGGTAAGGCATTCTCATCATCAACCAATTCTGATTCAAACCCCTCTTCTTCCACTTGCTCTTCATTAAACAAGTAAAGTTTCCGCTTCCCCTCACATTGTTTGTACATATTGTTGACCAACTAATAAGCAACTAAAGTAGTAACCTATTCTTTCTTTTAAAAAAACCAATAGCATAGATAGAATAGGTTGGGAGATAGCATCATCCTCATTAATAGACATAACCATAATAGACATAACCTATTCTTTCTTCCCTAATTGTAGTAAGGAAATTGTGAAACATGCTATGGATCAAATCATGCAATTCCAAACCTAGCATAAGGTTACTCAATTTGAAATTTGCAAGTGTTTTAGGTATTGCAACCCTTTTAGAAAAGTGAGGAATTTTGATATCACCAAGATCCTGGAAACTATCCACCATTAATTGAATTACCTCTCTCATTGTATCATCATCATAAGGAACTTGAGGTGCTAAAATTCTCATGATCTCGCTTAAACAAGAAGTATCCATCAGTCTTATCTCATCATCTGTATGTCTCAAGTTCAACCACCTATGTTGACCCAAAGAAGTCACTGTAGGAACAAGAGCTATTTGCAATAATTTTGAAGGTGGTTGCTCAACAAGGATCAAACATTCTCCCACTTTTTTAAGTGTGTTCCAAGAATCATCCCATGGTTGAGAATGAATACTGAGTTTACTACCTGTTTTGTAGAACGATCTTGCCAATCGTTTTCTATCTTCAGTTGCCATCCTTCAAACTGAAAGTCAATTTCCTGAATTTCCCAAAGGCTGGCAGGAACTTTAGCTCTAATACCACTATAATACTCCTGCCCACTAGGAATAATAGTTTTGCGATTTTACTAGTTTGACAATGCAAGCATTGTGTCAAACTATTGCAGTCCACTGGCTCTATTTTGATTCAATGGGATAATTTGAAGTTATCAACACAAACTCCAGATTTAGGAATGTTATCTTAATATTGTTAGCCAATATGCCTTAGTATTTAAATACTGAATTTGTATATATAATAGATGTAATGCAATTGATTCCAAATCTTACATTTGACAATTTAAACCCATCCCAGATACATACCTAATATAGCAATATTGCAAGAGCAAAAATATAATTAATTTCAACGCAAGTGCTAATTTTCTCTAACCTACGATAAGCTTGTCAACCATTTTGATTTGGACCTGGGTTTGCGATGATGTGAATAACCACCTTCAACTCTTAGTAGTTTTCCTTCGTGATTTTCCTTCCTACGGTTGCTTTGTGCAACCTATCCCTGACTTATTTCCTCGTCAGATGTCTATCACCAATGGAGAATATCACTAGCACCTATGACTCCTTTACCTAGCTATCCTTGTCTTATTACCATGTCAGCTGAGTAAATCCAAGGATTTTGACTCATGCGATTAGCGGTTGGCTTCCCATGCCAAACTAAACCGCAGCATCTCTTCCTTCATTGCCATGTAAATTTTGATGAGAAATGAGCGTTCAATATTATAAGTCTTCAAGACACCAATTGATGAACACAAATGAACTAGCCGCTATACTAAGAGTTGTGGCCCCTTAATGAAGAGAGGCGGCTCTTACACTACTCACGGCAGTTTGTATCATTCCTGCTAGCTATCCACATAAGAATAGGCTCCCTTTGACCTGCAATATACTCCACGTCACCTTCAGATATAGGTGACCACCCAATATAAATCACGACTCCCTTTAGCGCCATAGTCCTCCAATGCAATGACTTTGGTGAGGTGCTAATGTGAAATCGTTCCTTCTTTGACTTTAAATGACTCTAACTCAGCCCTTCTCAACTTCTAACATGGCCAAGGAAATGTAACGGCAAAGATGTTCTAAGTTGTGCTTCAATTGTTACAATGGATATTGGGGTTGACTCAAATCATCTTCATAGATGTCGATTCCTTTCAGCAGCTTAAACACCCACAAAATGAACCACTGGAAATAATAGCAAGGTCACGGAAAGTTCATAGTAGTGTAATATGTTCTTGCATATCTATATGTTCCTCTGCAAACACTAAACCCAAAACTCTGAAATTTGTAATAGGTAAAATATTAAATTATTACCACCATATATCTCCAGATCAATACAACCCCTAAAATTTGTCTTTGAAGAAGACATCACAAATTTCACAATTGGCAATCGATCATCTGTCCATTGAAGCTCTAAGTGAATCCCAAGATGAGTTTGCCTCTAAAACTGAAACGAGGGTTTTTGCCCTCAAACTCCTGCAATTCATTTATGTGCAAACTGAAGACTAGGTTTCACTGTATCAACTAGGGAGGAATATTTCACCACTGAACCTGATCTTCGTTGTGGGGTTTTTGTTCTAGGTTGTGCTTGAACAACCATGTTCAATCTCCACAACTGTGGTCTTCCAAGAAATAACAAATATCTAATCCCCTTAAATGAAACCCCTCAGCCCTCTTTTATAATCCTTCGAAGAACTTTTATAAAAAATTAATATTAAATTATTTTCCTTATAAAAGTGACTTTATAATAATTTATTTATTTATTTGAGTCACTTTAGTAAATAATTAATTAATTAAATATAAATGCCCAAAATATTATTCCAAAACAAAATAATATTTAATTAATTAAATTAAATCCTGTGGTGGTGAGTGGGAAATTGGGGACATTACAAAACCCCTTTCAGCCCTTCTTTTCTTCACAGACAACCCGCCAGTAAATGTTTCCTTGCTGACACTGATGCAATCTAGATCACTGTCCACAGTGGATGGACCATAGGGATCCATGATACATTCCACATGCACTAGCAATTCTGTTTTGATAGACTCAATGTATCTTTTAACTGCTTCAGTTCTCTTTTCCACGGGTTCAATCAAGTGAGCAAGCTCTTTGTTTACCAGCACTGGTCCAGTGCATACACCCACAACCACTCTGCTCCTTGCCAATTCAGCTGCAGCCTTGAGAAGACAATGATGTCCATCATGCAACCTATCAAAGGTGCCTCCTACAACAACAGCATCATATGAGTTGGGTGGAGAGTTAATTTTTTAAGCATCCATACCTTCAGAGCTGCAATTGTTAAGCTCTTCAATTGCTAAATTTGGAGGAGGCATTGGCTAGCCCAGACCTCTCCACTATTTGGTTGCCTCTGCTTTCTATTTTGCTAGTTCCTGTTCGTGACTCAAACTTTGCAAAGGCTCAACTAAATGTGTCATATGTTTCCTGTCAAATGTGTTTGCATTGTCACCTGAATCATCATCAGAATTGTCAGCATAAATACATATATGATATAAGTTTGTGCACTTTATAGTGTTTTCCAAATGAACATGACTCCACAGTACCTAGATAGAAAGGAACTATGTTAATGCCATAAATATCCAAAGTAGGGCAATGGAACTCAAAAGTAGATCATCTAATAACAACAGGAAGAGGGGATAAAAAATTAGCTCTACTGCCTAAACAGACAAGAGGTTACAAGCTAAAAACTAGAAGTGCAACAACAAAATATTTTAACTGGAGGGGTGAAACCAAAACAGATAAACCCTAGACATAATAGAAAAGACAATGTTTACAAATAACCAGGTGAGAGGAAGACCCATTCCCAAGGAAGATAAATCTGACAAAGAGCTTGGCTATCCCTAACCTATATCTGAATGTGAAGAAGCTGCAGGATCAACATCCTCATCAACCACTGTGAAAAAGACAACACAAGATCTAATGGTGTCTATAGAAGAATGATCATGTTGGGCAATAAAGGGAAAGGGAACACAAAGAATGTCTCCTAAGAACTCTCCCAAAACCCATGGCCTATGCTTTATCAAAGAAAGGGAGGATGTTGGTAATGTGCATGAGTCTAAATCTCCTGGAATGTAAAGGACAGCTAACCAACTTTATACACCAAAGATCAATTGACCTACCATGTTGGTCATGTGCATCAATCCAAATCTCCTAGAATGAGGTAGCTAATTCTCTATACTGAAGATCAATGGACCTACTACATCCAGCACAAGAAAAGGATGGATGGTTGTTTAACTCTTAGCCTTTCCCATGTCAGTATGTATTGCCAAGTTATGGAGTAAACACCTTGTGATGCGCATAGCCTTTGACTGAGTCATATAATAGTTTCCAGATTTATATTTTCCAGGGAGTCAACTTCATCAAGAAATTTGGGCTCACCCCAGCATAACATTAGCTACATATAACAGCTAGGTGGTCAAATGTTAGATATCAATTTATGTGATTTGTTCTTCACAGAGTAATTTTGCAAGGAAAAACCCTCAATTTTGTTCTGCTATCATATCAGTACTTCACAATTTTCGTCATCGGCTTCTTTTAATTTCAGATCTCCTATCTGCACATTTTATTTAATTCAATGCTATGTGTCATCTGTTTTGCTATGCAACAATTAACTGTTGTTGATATTGGCCAAACTGTTATTTCATCTACCAGATATACTGTCACAATCTAATTTAATTCCATACCAAGTAGTATAACAGTGGTT
>VDFB02296372.1:0-48904 GCA_007258455.2 Sequoia sempervirens | reverse complement strand
CTTTTTGAGAGAAATTGACCCAACTGAGGAATTATAAGTTTCTTTGAGAGAAACTCAATTCATTATGTTATGAAAATCGACTTTGATCAATTCTTCCTTCAGAGAATGGAGCCAAGGGTTTCAGTTGTCTTTTTGCATTGGAGAACGAGCCATCTTTAGTGTCTGCAGGTCAGAGGCTGTGAGATATCAGTTGATCTATTGCTTGTCGGAGAGATAGCTTCATCCAGAAGTTATCACAGTGCTTCAACATTTGAATATCTTCAGTATTTTGGTTTGGAATTCTTCCAGGAGGGATTCTTTATTTTAGGCGCCCATTTTCTAAGCTGTGGACATATCTTTTAAGGCCATACGAATTTAATGCTTGCTGGTTGCTGGCCGTACAAATCACAAAGGGCTGCAAGGAGGCGTGTTTTCCATCTAGGGCCAAGCGCTTCTTTTCTTGGCTGAATAATAACTTCTACAGGGGCGGCTAGGGTTTCTTAATGATTTCCTATCATCTCACAGTGGGGAAAACCATGGCAAGGGAAGATCATACCATTTCTCAGCTTCTCCAAGCGGCTACAGGCATGTTCTAGTTTTTCTAGAAATTTATTTTAAAAACTTATTATTGTACACCTTGTTCTTCCTATGTTGGTATTATCATCATTTGCAAATAAATACAAGGATCTTCTCATCTGGCATATAAAAATGTTAGTTCTATGGTAGTTGCTTACATTTCTTTCAAAATCGCATTTTTTATTATTGCATGCAAAAACACAAAAAAATCAAAAACACTCAAAAAACAAGCAAAACAAGCGGGTTCGAGCGATTGAGGGAATAGGGGTTTCTACAACTTTTGATTGTAAAGTTGGGTATGTTCGGACAACTTTCAAAAAAGGCTGAAAAAGCTCTAGACAAGGCTAAAAATAGCTAGTTGCAGGAAAAAATTTCAAATTTTTCCTGAAACATGGGTTTTGTAGAAAATTGAATTCTAAGCAAAACCCAGATCAACAAAAATTCAAAAAAGTGAGTTTTAGCTAGGCATGTGGAAGTTTTTCAATCGAGAAAAAGCAAGGGTTCTAGAGCTCACTCGGGGCAATTTTCCCAAGAAAATCTGGAACATGGGTTTTGTAGGCAACAGAAATCTATGGCAACCCAGATCAGTCGATTTTGAAAAAGATGTGTTTTTGACCCACATGCAAAGAAATTCTCAGAAAAAAGCATAGAGCTTTAGAATAAAAGCTACGGGACAATTTTCTCGAAAAAATCTAAGACATGGGTTTTGCTACTATCGCTGAAGTATGTGAACCAGATGATCTGATTCTAAAAATTATGTCATTTTCTTTGACATGCGGAGAATACCTAAGACGAGAATAGAAGAAATTAGACAAAAGATAGAAGTTTGTTTATTCTGCTTCTAAAGAAAATCGCCTATGCTTGACTGAGATTCGATGATGTCTACATGCACTAAAAAATTGAACTCTGGAAAATTAATCTTCTAAACAATCTGGACCCGACACTGAAAAATTGAACTCAAAGCACTTTTGAATCTTCAATTGCTCAAGAAAATCGCCTTTACTCTGAACTTGGTATGAAAATAATGGCGAAAATATGACTTAAATAAATAAATTTAAGACAAAAATCGTCCATCTTCATGCAATTCAGCGCCACCCTTAAAATATTCAACTTTAATTTTGATTGGACCTCAAAAGAGTTCGACTTTATTTGATTGGGACTTAAAAATAGTTAACTGAATGTCAAATAACTAAAGGGCACCATCTTTAATAATTCCAGTTAAACTCAACATGCAAATCAGTTAACTAAACATGCAAGCTAAAATTGTCCCTTTTTGCAATTAAAATAATCTCCCTTAGAGTTGAATTATTTAAATATTAACTAATATTTAAATCCACCTTTCATGGGCGCTTAGTCATCTTTAGTTCAAAAAGTCAAAGCTTTGACTTAAGGCGTCACTTTCTAGACTTAACCATTTTAATGAAAATTTGGATTTTTAATCCTCACCGAAGCCCTCTATTCAATCACTGATTCTAATTGACTGTCATACCCAATCAACTGGCTAACAATTGCGTTGAAGACTAGGATCAAATCTGACAAAAACGCTCCTTGAGACTGCAATCCATAAAACTGAGGTCTGAGGCTTGAAAAAACAAGGCACCCTTAGCAAAAGTTGTGCTTTTGACCCCAAACTTAGTCAAATTTTCATCATTTTCAACACCTAGAAGGTGATTCTAACCTCCTCGTACCTTGTGTTTGGCAAAACTTCAGGACTGAATAACTAGCTTACTACAGAGCTGGCTTTGTTCCTCACAAAAGCTCCAAGAATACACTTCATCAAATTTCATCATCTGGTGGGTCAAAATCAAGGGCGCCCCTAGCCTCTAGGAGTGCTTTTGTTCCCAAAGATAGCCATTTTCCCAACTGACTAAAAATCTACTTAAACTCTAGCTACAGGCTGATGACTTGTCTTCTAACTTGACGGGGATATGCAATGGAAAGCTGGATGTAACACGGACAGGATGAAAAGTTGAGATCACCAAAAAGAAGACATTCAAGGCTCCAAAACATTGAGCACCCCTGGCCAACAGGGGAGCTTTTGCTTTTTCCTTGACATTTTGACCAAGATTTAACCTCATGTTTGACCTCTGATTCTGGAAGTTCAGCAACTCAGATTGACCTGTTGATGAGTGCATTGCAAAGCCTGATCAAGCGTGAGACAAACATACTAGGTGTCATTTGGTCCAAATCCTTCATCCAATACCTCAATTAGATGGGCGCCCCTAGCTAAGAAGCGCACTTTTCCTCCTAATGTTAGTTATTTTTTCATTCCCCTCGTTCCTTGCTGAATCTCCCGTAACAGGTGCTAGACAGATCTTTTAGGCTAGCTGGATAGCTCATTACGAAGCTGACAGTATTCCTGACAAGTCTCCTTGGAAGTGACAAACCTCAAAACTGAAATCTAGGCCTCTAAAATCTAGGGCACCCCTAGCCTCCAGGAACTCTGGGTGTTAGAAAAATTTTGATGATTTTCATCCTGGCAAAAAATCTCCTCCAAGATGAAGCATTATTTTGCACTTATCTCGCCATAGATTCATCATTTGAGTGTTTTAGGCTTAGATTTCGACACCTGGTCGTTGGCCATCTGCCATTGATGACCTTGGAACTCATAGCTTTCCATCTAAAAAAAGCAGAAACTACCCACTAGACTTAAACTGAGTTTTAACTGAAACTGACTTCACCATTGTGATTGTGAAGCAAAATGAAATATTCCAAGCCAATTTTTTTCAATTTTTAATTACAATCATCAAAGCAACACACATCCGTTAGGGTTAGCACTTAAACCAAAACAATGCGGAATTCAACTCTAACCAAGAATGCGCCGGATGACGACGAGCATATGGTCAGAGGATCTCAATGCAATGCGGAAATAAGAACTCTAACCAAGAATGCGTCGGAGGATGACGAGCATATGGTCAGAGGATCCCTATCATCTAATATGCTGAAAGTAAACTCAACACCCAAAATGTGCTTTCAAACCCAGAGTGGGAATGGAGCTACCATAGGGCGAAGATGTAAGATATTACAATGCAATTCGAAGTAAATAGGCGGCAAGCCAGCCTCTTCCACTTATTCAGTGGGCAATACAAAGCATGAAAACAATATTAGAAGAGATGCTGACAGTACTACTGTGCAGCTTACAATATATTGAAGAATGCCTGCAAGATCAAGGATTAGAGCTCCACAAAGTGCTGCAATAGTAAATATGTCATCCACTAGATCAAATATGAATTCCCCACCCACCCTTCACTCATACACAATTTTCTCAAGTCTGATATGACAGACCAGCAACATGAATATCAGAACCAGCAACACAGACTCCTATCAAAATGCTCATAACTCACTCATTTCTAACCCTATTGACGTGAAATCAAATGCAAAGCACCCTTAGAAAGATGGCGACCAAGCTTGGACAGAAAAACCCCCACAAAAATCCTTTAATATTTTTTTGACACAATTCCCAAGACACCTCCAGATGGTACGGCCCTCAAGGAGGGGCGATTCCTTAAGATAAAATTCAATTCTTCTTTAAAAAATCTGCAAATTGGTGAATAGGGGCGCCCTTGCCAAAGAGACACAAAATGACAATACCCAGAATGATTTTTTTTGTATTTTTCGACTTATGAATAAAAACAACAATCTGATGCAACATTCAGCAACTCCAGAAAATGACATGAAAATGCAAATAACTGAACTACAAAGTATTAACTCAACAACAATGCAATCCTCACTACAAAATTCACTCAAAACAAGCAAACCTCTCCACTAGGTGCTATCTCTCAAGCACAAACTCGAGCCAAGCTAGGAGGCATTCATTCCTCGAAGCAGACCAGCACCATTTTGGCAGCATAACATTACTCCCGATATAAGATAAACCAAATGAAGACCCAAGACCTCCTTTTATAGCTTTGCGAAGACTCTCCAGCAGCTTCTAGAAACCCTAATTTCAAATTTGAACAAACTCCATTCCCTCCAAAAGATGGCATCCCCTTCTTCAAGGCCAAATTGTCTTTTGATTTATGAATAATTTCCTCAACAAGATAGGCGTCCCTTTTCCAAGCATTATTTTTGACCCTTTAGAAAATATTAAATCATCTTCATGAGGCGCCACCCATAAAGACCACCTTTTAAAACAACTTTAAGTTCAATCACTAGGCTAAGGGGGGGTCAACAGCAAAATATAACATTAAAACATGACTTTATTAAAATAATTTGAACTTATCTCTCCAAATGTGCCCCAAAGCCAAAAATGAGCAAGCCAACTGAACAGACTGAAGAGGAGAACCAAATGCACTAGAAACCGCATGCTCACTGCCAAAAATAGAATTTACTAAAAATAGTAAATTCCAGAAGATGCTCGGAAAGCACCGCATGTCACACCGTCACGAAGCTCTCTGAAAACCCAGAAAGAAACCGCAACTACACTCCCAACTTCGATTAACTCCAACCACCAAACGGAAACCCTAATTTTACCTTCCGAGTAGCCTACGAGTCTCCAGAATAGGCCAACAGTCAACATGAATCATCACACTTGAGAAGAGGATATTACAGTCTGCCCTTCCCAAAATTGCTTGTCCTCAAGCAATCGCCAGCCTGGATGCTACAGAATTTCCTCGCTTTCCCAAGTCGCATCCTCCATAGGCAAGTTCTTCCATTTCACCAAATACTCTTTGATTGTTCTTTTTCTCAAAAAACGCTCTCTGGAATCAAGAATCTCTTCTGGAATCAAAACTAACTGTCCTTCTTCATCCAAAGGTGGCAATTGTGATGAAGCAATAACATTGTGTCCAAGTGCCTTCTTGAGGCGAGACACGTGGAAAACATTGTGCACTTTGCTACTCGAAGGTAGCTCCAACTCATAAGCTATTGCTCCCACCTTTCTGATAACCTTGAACGGCCAATAGAAGCGAGGTTTGAGTTTCTCAGCTCCACTCTTCTTGAGAGTAGACTGTCTATAAGGCTGTAGTAGAAGATAAACCATATCTCCACCCTCAAAAGAGCGCTCAACACGCCGCTAATCAACGTACATCTTTTGCTGATTCTGTGCAATCTGAAGGTTATTCTTCAAGGATTTCAAGATGTCTTGACTCTGCTGCAACAAATCCTTAGCTTGAGGGGCTTTGCTATCACCAAACACCAAATCAGCAAAGCTAGGGGCCTCATACCCATAAAGTGCCATGAAAGGTGACATCCTTATTGACATGTGAAAGGTAGAGTTGTAACAATACTCACCTATGTAAAGCCATTTCACCCATGCTCTTTGCTGCTCTGAAACATAGTTTCTCAAATAGCCTTCTAACCACTTGTTCACTATCTCTGTTTGTCCATCAGTCTGAGGGTGATAACTAGTGCTTGGAGTGAGCACCGTACCACTCATCCTAAAGACCTCTTGCCAAAAAGTACTTAAGAACTTGTTGTCCCTATCACTCACAATGTTTTTCGGCAACCCATGCAATCTAAACACCTCACCTCATGAAAAAACAAATCTGCAACTTGAGCTGCTGAACCAAGCTAGCAATGGCGAAGAAGTGAGCAAACTTGGTTAATCTGTCCACTACAACATAGATACAATCTTTACCTTGAACTTTTGGCAACCCGGTGATGAAGTCCATTGATATGCTTTCCCATTTCTGATTGGGAATGGGAAGAGGTTGCAACAGACCAGCTGGTAGAGTACGCTCATTCTTGTTCATCTGACAAGTAGGACACTCCTGAATGTAGCGTTGAACTTCCCCTTTCAGCCCTTTCCAAGAGAATCTTTCCCGAATCTGCCTATATGTCTTGAAGAAACCCTGATGACCAGCAAGTGGAATGTCATGGAATGTCATCAAAATCTTCTTTTTGAGCTTACAATCAGCCACCACATAGATTCTACCCTTGTAGTGTATCAACCCTTCAACCACCTTGTACCTTTCGTCATGAAAAGTACCTTCAATGATGCTGGTTGCAAACTGATTTTTGGCATAATCAGCAAGCAACACCTCCTTCCAATCAGTAGTAAGCTCACACAATGAGGTCTCCTGGATAGACCATCAGCCACTATTGTTTTTCCCTTTGACATACTCAATGTCAAAATCGTAAGCTTGAAACTTACTCACCCACTTTTGTTGCCTCTCGTTCAAATCCTTCCGATGCATGAAATGCTTGAGACTATTGTGATCAGTCTTGACCACGAACTTGCTTCCCACCAAGTACTGTCTGAACTTAGCTAATGCATGCATGATTGCAAACATCTCCTTGTCATAGATGGAATAGGTCCTCTCAACACCTCTTAACTTTTTTCTCTCAAACACAATGGGATGCTTGTCTTGCATCAAAACAGCCCCAACACCTTCTCCAGATGCATCACACTGTAGCTTGAAAGGTTTGGAAAAGTCTGGAATAGCTAAGACTAGACATGAACTCATGATCTTCTTAAACTTATCAAAAGTAGTTTGAGCCTTTTCTGACCAACAAAAAGCCCCTTTTTTTGTGAGGTCAGTAAGAGAAGCAGCATTTTGTGAGTATCCCTTCATGAATCTTCTGTAGAATCTACAAAGACCCAAGAACCCCTTTAGATGTGTCAAGTTTTCTGGAGGTGGCCAATCAACAATTGCCTTGATCTTCTCAGGATCAACCTTTACTCCATCTACACTGATGATATGACCAAGGTAAAGTAGCTCCTTCATTCCAAATTCACATTTGGATTCTTTAGCAAATAAACTTTCTGACTCCAGTATGCTAAGCACCTCCTCCAAGTGCTTGAGATGTTCTTCCCATGTCTTGTTCTAGATAAGGATATCATCAAAAAAGATCAAAACAAACTTCCTTAATTGCTTCTGAAAAACTCTATTCATACAAGACTGGAAGGTAGTAGGAGCATTAGTTAACCCAAACGGCATGACCAAAAACTCATAGTGACCATAGTGACATCTAAATGTTGTCTTCTCCACATCAGATCCTCTCATCCGAATCTGGTAGTAGCATGACCTCAAATCAATCTTGGAAAAGAACTTGGCTCCATGTAGCTCATCAATGAGCTCATCTATCGTTGGAATGGGGTATCTATTTTTGATGGTGCTTTGATTCAAAGCACGATAATCCACACACATGCGGATGGTACTGTTGTGACCTTTTCACACATCGCCCCATCGCTGATGGGGACCCCCAGTTGCCTGCTAGTTTTTAGGGTTTTGTCTCCTTGCAGCGGTTACGAGAGATCACTTTGCTTAGAGTTTCCAGTTAGTTCGTCGAGGGTTACCCGAACCAAGTCATTAATTCATGTTTGAATCAGTGCGTAGACGTCATGGGAGCGCTCAGAAGGCCCAAGAGACGAAGATCGACTGTGAATTCGGCCAATTCTGAGACTTCCTATTTTTTAGGAAAAGTTGCTTTTTCGATTTTTCATTTTTGGCATTTTTGGACCAAACAGGGTTCCCTATTTTTTAGGGTTGCTTTTTCTATTTTTAGAAAGTTTCTATTTTTGGAAAGTTTCTATTTTTAGAAGGGTCCCGAGTTCTGAAAACGCACTCAGAAGTCCGAAAAACTCACCAGAACTCTCAGAAAATCAAAAAGTAAAAATTTGAAAAATTTGAAAAATTTGCAAAAAAAGTTCAAAAACATGAAAATCAGGCCAAAAAAACGTTCGAAAAATCTGGAAAACCAGTCAAAAAACCAGTCAAGATCGATCAGATCTGAAGGTGAAATCATGAAAATCAGTTCAAAAATGGTGGAGTTCATGAAGAAAATCTGTTCAAGAAGAAGGATGAAGGAAGATGCTTAAGAGAAGATCATGAAAGTTCGCCAGCAGCAAAGAAGGATGTCCAAAGGAGCTTCAAAGTCCGCCTTAAGCTTAAGATGCATGTCCATGCATGCTTCAAAGTCCGCCTTGCATCTTGAGGTTCGTCCTTGACCCCTTCAAAGTCCGCCATCTCCATCCTAGACCCCTTGGAAGTCCGCCTTAAGCTTGAAGGTATGTCCAAAGTCTTGACAAAGTCCGCCATATGCCAAATGCACATCCTAATGACCCTTGAAGTCCGCCCTTGCATGTCCATAGATGCTTCAAGGTCCGCCATATGCCAAAAGGGATATCCTTATCCCCTCCAAAGTCCGCCCTTGCATGTGCTAAGATGTCTCAAAGTCCGCCATCTTCAAAGGGAGACATCCCAAAGACCTTCAAAGTCCGCCCAGCACTAGAATGCACATCCAAAAAGGTCACAAAGTCCGCCCTATGCTTAGAAGCTCGTCCAAAATGTTAAGCAAGTCCGCCCTTGAAAAGTGGGACTTGGCTGAAGGTCAAATAAAGTCCGCCTAGACTTATAAAGTAGAGGAAAATTAAAATTTCATTAAGTGTTGATGCCTACCAAGAGGGAAATTTCGAAATATGCTAAGTGTGAAAGCCTAAAAAGGTGGAAGGATAATTTTTGGCCAAACATTATATCATTTCCAAAGGATAAAACGATGAGAATAAGTGCTAAGACATCAAGGGAATTCGCCCTAGAAAAGAGGGACGTCCAAGATGCATATCCAAAGAGGAAGGATGTCCACCATGCACTTGGAAGAAGTTGGTAAAATAGCAAAGACATCCATGACGTCCGTCCAAGATGACAAGGAAGTCCGCCCAAGATGATAAGATAGCAAGATTTATTTATTTTTTTTTGGCTAAGTGTCAAGGCCAAATCCAAAGAAAGTTCTAAAATTCGCCTAAGTATAGAGGCTAATGGATGAGAAATGAAGACGTTGGCTAGACATCCAGACATTTTTGAGAGGACAAATGCCAAGCTTGAAGGGACAAATGCTAAAGAATATCAGGATGTGGCAAGGAATGAAACGGAATATGCCTAACACGATGAGGGAAAAGAAAGGCAAAATTTGCCTAAGTATGGAAAATGCGAAGAAATTGTCAACTTTGGCTAAAGAAAAATGCACGAGGTAAAAGGAAAGGAAGGATCGTCCTTGACCAAAAGGATGAAGAATATGTCAGACGTCAGGAAAATTCAACCGGCAAAGACATTCGGACAACGATATTGCCTAGAAAAATTCGACCGAGCAAGGAAATATTTGACTTTGGCAGAGGAGAATAAGCTTAAAATCTCGCCTTGGCAAAGAAAAATGAGGATCTGGCAATGAAATTTTCGACGGAATGGCTTGAATTTTGGTTTGGCTAGACGAAATCAAGGACAAAATCGGAAAATACACTCTCAGCCAAGAAAAACGGAAGAACAATCGAGATAGCCATGGGTCCAAGACGAACGGGTTGGAATTAATTAAAATATTTTAATATTTTAATAATTAATTCTCAACTATTTGGAATTTAAAAATACCTTGGACGGAATCAAATTTGCCAGACACGAATCAGACGAAAATGAAGTATGCCAGGCGGAGATGAAATCCGGCAAGAAGAAAATTAAATTCACCACGAATTTAATTAAAGATTTAATGTTTATTTAAAAATTCGAAAAATCAAAAGATAAGCATTAAATGAAAAAAATCGAATTTTTGAAGATCAAGGAGATTTGTCCGGATAAGTTCGAGACTGAGCCTTGTCGGAAAATAAAAGGAAAGTTGCCTGTTTGGAAAATGAAAACAAATCGAGGATCGAGAAGAAAGATGGCAGTTGCTAAATCGAATTCAATCTTTCAGCATTATAATGAGTTTCAGCAACTCATTTTTCCACACACAGCTGAAGAGAAATTTGATCTTTCTCGAAATCGTCAGGCAATCAATTCATCAATAGGCAAAGTCGAATTGTCCAGAAGGAGAAACAGTGTTATGCTGAGGAATTTTTCGCGGGAAAAGAAAAAGAAAATTTTCAAAGCTGAATTCTTCTTGAAGAGGGGCGCACTTTTCAAAAAAATCAGATTTTTAAATCTGATTTACATTTGACGATCCTTCACTGAGGTTTGAGGATTGGTTAATTAAATTTGCTATCTTTTTATGCCCTTTCCTCTTGACGAAGTTCTGGCAAGAATTTTCAACTCCATCAAAGTCACTTTCAGCTTGCTTTTTCGCAATATTTTAATTATTTGAACAGCTGAAAGTTATTATTTTTTTTCGAATCCAAGGCACGAGGTTTAAACTATTTTAAAAGTCTTTTTATTAATGTTAATTTTATGACTGCAGGTTGACGGACACGGCAGGAGGATTATCAAGGAAGCTGAAAATGAAGTTCGCCAATAAGGGTGCCCAAAAGGAGACCAAGGTCATCTCAAAGTGGAAGAATGTTGTAGATACTGACCTCGGACATGTGGATTTTGACGAATTCAAGCAAAGAGTATACGGTCAGAAGGGACTTCCCACAGCAATAGCCATAAGAATGGTCAGAAACGGGATCTTCCAAGCAGCTGGATTCCCACCGGCCATGGATTGTGCTGAGTTAATGGTGGAATGTGCTCGCCATTATGATGCTCAAAAGAGACAGATCATCGCCCCTGACGGACGAGTCTTGGCACATTTGAATGAAGTTGTAATCCAAGAAACCTTTGGCATCCCTGAGCATTCAAGAACGGTCTATAAGACCAAAGAAGAAACCAAAATGCTATATGACAGCAAGGCAGATTTGTGCGCCACCACAGTCAACAAGGTATGGATGGACAAGCCAAAGCCATCAATCAAGAAGATGCCCAAGAGACCTCGTCGCACGGATTTCAAGGAAGATTTTGGAGATATCGTGCTGATGCTGAACAGGATCGCAGGCAATCCGCAAGGCGCCTTCTTTGAAAGCTGGATGTACTACTTCATCGACGAGGTCACCTCCGGAGTTAAGATGTTCAACTGGTCACGGATGATAAGTGACAACCTTCACGAGCAACTGATCAACCTTGAAGAGACTAAGTCTTTTCACATGAGTTCATATGTGATATACCTATTGGCCAGATCATACAGATATCCAGGACTGGTCTGCAAAGGCAGAATTGGCAATGGAGAGAACGAGCTCAGGCCTTACGACTGCTATCCTCAGCTCCAATTGAAAGAAAAGACTCACTTCAGGAGGGTGCATGATGCATTCCTAATGCATATCACCAGAAAGCTCCAAGGAGGAATACATCAAAGGCTGAGCCATGAAGCAAAAAGCCTTATCAGCAAATACGGGTCTTGGTTCATCCAATTCCCGAAATTCACATATATCAGGATCCAGGGATTTACTGGAAATCCCTATAAATTGCCTATCTATCCGACTAATCGGATGGTATTGCTCGAGGTTTTGAGACAATTAGAAGAGTACCAGAATATTCAGAGGCCGACCAAGAAAGCGTCCGTCACATTCCCTTTTTTCATCGGGAACATGCTAGAGTACTGCCCATCCGCCCAAGCAGCTGAGAGTGCACGGCTGGAGATCCAATGTACCCTTTCACGGCATACAAGTCCAGGGTCAATTATGACCCACATCATAATATCCGGACAGTGGAAGGAAGGAGATATAAGCACAGGGCAGAACTGGAGGATTATTGGGCAAATGCTGCCGATGAATACGAGATCAGACGAAAGATGTGGTCCAGGATGTCCGTAGATTTCATGAGAACAATCGAGTTCTGTCGAGTGCCTGACCAGCTACAAGACGATGGAAACCATGTCCAGCCTCGCTTTGAGGAAAGCAGACCTCTCCCTCCAGTGAAGTGGTCAGAGCCAGAGCATGCAGACCTAGCCACCCTAATGAGGCCAGTGACGAAATATTCTCAGTGGTGGGTTGATGATCATGTTCAGGAATTGAGACAAAAAGGAATCACGCTCACATATGATCTGTTGAGCGAATCAGAATCATATTCCTCTAATGCCGGGGCATCCCATCAAGACTTGGTTGGGATTGGAGAGAAAAGAAAAGAAATGGTGCCAAGTGCAGAACCTGTTTCCAAGAAGCATAAAGGAGGACCTTCTCGGTCAGCGGCGTCCAGGAATGTTGACCATTTGGTGGCTAATATAGACGACTCCTTGGTTGAGATGCTCGAACCTCTTGCAGGTCAGGAAGTGAACAATGAACCTATCCAATTAGATGATGAAGAGCCTGCATCACCAACAGGCACAGAGATTTTAGGTTCAGACAATGAAGTGGAAGTCCAGGATAATGACTTAGAGGAAGGGATGATTTCCGCCCTCAGGGGAGTCATGGATGTTCCAAACGAGGACGAGGTTCAGGTCGAGGATGGCATTGAACAGTCAACCATTCCAGACTGGCTATTAGAAAGGATGAAAGTCCAGGTGCCTGCTGAGGCTCAACAGGAAGAAGAGGACGATACTGCCGATTTCTTGGCAAGATTAGAACAAGTTGCTACCAAGAAGCCCGCCAAGAAGTTTTCCACCATCCAGAGGAACGAGACAGGCAACCGTTCCGTGCACATTGCAGTACCTACAGTGGATAAGCCACAGGACGAAATCACTCCGCAGGAGTATGCTATCACCACTGTTGACCTTGGTCCGACTTCAAAAGGTCAGGAAGTAGAAGAGTTAGATAATTCCGTCTCGACCATTAAAGCGAGACTGGAAAAGGAAGTGACCAAGAAGAAAGAGTATAAAAAGGAGGTCAAACGTCTCAAAGAATATATACAACATTTGACCCAGCCGCTAGATCAAGGCAATGCAACTGTTCCTCCTCTCCTCAATTCATCACAGGAGATGACTCAGGAAGTTGAGCATGGAATGGTGACAGCCAGGGAAGCGCAAGACTGGATGGCAGGTGAAGGCATGGAAGCTGCCTTGTTCATGGAGAGGTTGGCGCTTGCTTATGGACGAACCTCTTCGTTTCTTTCTAGGTT
The DNA here is from genome assembly GCA_007258455.2 of Sequoia sempervirens. NCBI lineage: Eukaryota > Viridiplantae > Streptophyta > Pinopsida > Cupressales > Cupressaceae > Sequoia > Sequoia sempervirens. The sequence goes on along the minus strand of VDFB02296372.1, from coordinate 35,621 downwards.
GATGGATATGGCAGAGACATGGGATGGTATCCCGGATATGCAAGAAAGGCTTATTCCGAGCCTTAGAATTTTGAAAAGCACTCCGAGGGAGGAGTTAGTTGATAAAAAGGTGATTGCTGCAGGGGCAGCATATGATTTTCATCACTGGTTTTGGGCAGTGACAATAAGAGAAGAAGTATTGGAGAAGGCGAGAATCGATGGGCTTGGAATTGAAGAACAGGTCAGGAAAATCCAGGAGAAGATGTGCATGATAACTACAGATGTGTTCGACCGTGAAGTCATCCGGGAGAACGACATGCAGTTAGAGAGACTGAAGCAAAAAGTTCAAGAAACTTTCTTCTCGACCACTGGACCATTTTCGAAGCAGGACTTCACGAAAGTGGCAAGACTCTCATCCATTCGAAAGGAATTTGAGAAGCAGGAGGCAGATTGGGAAGGTACCTTTGCCAGATGCGCCGAGAAGTTGGACGGACTCGAATTCCGGATCAGCATGTTACCTCCTGTCACGATGGACGAAGTCATTGCCGTAGTGTCCAGATTCGCCAAACACAATGCCACTCGAATGGATAAGGACGCCTCTCCTTGATTATAGCTGGAACTGCCACTTTTCTGATAGTTTTCTGATGGTTAACTCTTGTTATTTTGGGAAACCCTAATTAGGGTTTGGTTGTAACAATCTGGGCCGTTAATCTTGTTTAAATCTCGGCCGTCTATTTCATTTTTGGAGCTCTATATAAACTAGTGCTCTCTCATTTTCATTTTGTGTGGAGACTTGTTATGTATATTGTCGCATTGAGACTATTTTGAATGATAAAAGCTCTTGAGCATGATTTGCCTTGAATCACTTCTTATTGTTGAATAGTAAGCGAGGTTGCATATTATCTTCCGCCATAGATTAGAATTAAAGTTAGATTAAATAGAATTTGCTTTGAAAAGTTGTTAATTGAATGAAAGATTGATCGTATCGACTCATTGGTGAAGTGTAGCTCATACTTTCTTCGGATGAATGATTTTCATCCGATGCGTAAAGTTAGCCTAAGCTCCTAAGTGTGGAAGCCTAACTTCAACCTTATCCGAGGTTTGAAAATTATTCTCACAAACCCCTTGAAGATTGCACCCACTTTGCGTATGTTGTCCTACAGGAGGCGAAACAAAGTGTGGTTTATTCTCTTCGCCGAGTCCTTACTGTCTCTTGAGTTCTTAGGCTTAGACTAGATTTCCTAAACCCTATTCTTTTTGCCATTTTTTTTGAGATCCACAATTGAAAGTCCTAATTGAGAACCTACAAAGATAAATTTCCTAAGTCCCTAGCTTGTGCAGACTTTCTACGTAAGTCCCCTTGTTTATTACCAGCATTATCACAACGACCATTGAGCTTATCCACACGTCGAGACCCGACTAAAGAAACCTTGGAATCGCCATATGATCTTCTTTGCAATCTTAGCATACGCGGTGGTTTTTCAAGAGAGGATAAAGTGTCTTTGGACATTTTTATTCTGAATGTTTGGTGGATGATAAAACACACATCAACAGGTACCATCCTTCTTTTTTACCAGAACAACTGCAGAGGCGAAAGGACTCTTACTTGGGCGAATGAAGCCCATCTCAAGAAGTTCCCTGATGTTCTTCTCAATCTCATCCTTCTGCTTCTTAGGGTACCGATAAGGTGTTGTAATAACTGGCTTAGCCCCTTCCTTGAGCTCTATGACATGTTTTGAACCTTGTTCAGGAGGTGGCCCAGGAGGTAAATCAGCAAACACCTTGCTCTTCTCCGTGAGTATAGACTGAATATCAGGTGGATAGTCTCTCTTTGTTTCAACCGGACAAGCAGGAAGAACCATACACTCCGCAGCCCACTCAACTTGATCTTGACGAATCAGCCTTGCCATTCTCTTGAATGACACAATCCGAGGACCACCATTTGAAATTCCTCTTAACACTACCTTCTTCCCATCGGATTGAAACTTGAGCTCCATGGTCTGCAGATTTAAAGAGATCTCTCCAAGAGAACGCAGCCACTGAATGCCTAGGATGGCGTCTGTAGAAACCCCAGTTTCCCCTATTCTCCGGATCTAACAGTTTTGTTTGACTTTCTGAAGGTTTTAGGTTTTTTTACCGTTTTTGATGTTTTGCAAGAATAATAAAGATGGCGATTTTGCAAATAAATGATGTAAATTCTAAACAAAATCATATAGCTCTGGAAAGAACCAAATCTATTGCAAATACTGAATCTTATTCATTAAAGAACCTTCTGTAGATGATTACAGTATAACCCAGTTACATGCAAATGAAATAAGTAATGATTTCTAGTGAAAACCTGATTTCTGTAGCAGCAATAAATGAAGGCTGAAAATGGTACGGTTGCAATGATTAAACCCTTTCTCCTCCTGTCTGGTGATCGCAGATGCCTCCTGGAACCCTGGCGCCCTTAATGATGCAAACTGGAGATCAAATAGAAAGGCGTTTTTTCCAAGAACATGAATACGCCTTTATGATGGTAGTACGGCCTGGTACAGCAACAGTACGGCCAGAACACAGCAATAATGAATATAAATAAAGACGACTTCCTCTGAAGGTCTCCCGGAATGGTGAAATAGGCGCCTTAGATTATATCACCTCTGGATGGATTTATGAATCATCTGTGAATAAGGTACGGCTGAGTTGAAGAGTACGGCCTTGTCAGAAATGTACGGCCTTTATTAAAACAGCAGCAATAAATAAATTTGTACGGCTTCCTTCTTAAGCCTCCAGAACATCAATAAGATAAGCGCTTTGATATATATGAGTTCTCTGGATGTAAAACACTGATAAACCCTGAAGGTGAAATAATCTCTGAGGTTCAATTAATTCTCTGAAGCTCTGTAACTTCTTCTGGATGAAGAAGTCTCACAACTGGCAGTAAATCGGGTGATATCTCACACCCTCTGAACTGATTCGATGGAGATGGCTCGTTCTCCACGGAATTCGAGATGAAACCCTAAGGCTTCCATTCTCTGACGAAGTCTGATCAATTTCTGATTCTCAAATGTCATAATGGCACAATTCCCAAGGCAAAACCTCTTTATTGCTCAAAAGTGCAATTTCCTTAAAGATAGGGAATTTTAAATATTTGACTTTTTTTAATTCTTTTAATTTTTCAATAGTTCTCCGTCAAATAATTATAATAAATTATAATTATTAATTGGCCCCTTTCTGATGATGGGCGCACCCCTCAAGACAGATCACTTAAGTTATAAATTAATATTATAACTTTACATTATAATCATTAAATAATTAATATTTAATTAATACAATTAAATATTAATATCTCGCTCATTATTAACCCGATGCTCGAGCCGTCTGATGCTGACGACAACGCAAGTGATTCTGAATGCCATAAGTCCATACTGCTAAAAATAGCAGGGGTCCCACGCTGACTGCCAAGAACTGCTAAAAATAGCAATTCTGCAAAAAGTCTCCGATCGAGCCCAAACGAAAGCCAATTGATCACAACTGCCAATCTGACGCTGAGCCAAGCTCCGAAACGACCCTCTAACCACTCTATCAGCCTACGAGGGTCTCCTGATAGGCCAAACTTTCGAACTCTGATGCTCGTCAAAAATGGGGACATGACAGCGTCCGTATCTCCAATGCTGACTACATAGAAGTCATCCTTGACTTCATAGTTTCCCAACTACAAGGACATGTTTGAAATCTTCTTGGTGCATGTGATATGAAACCCATCAGCAACCTTGACCTTGAAACCTTCGAAATCTTCTGTTTGCAGCCCTTTCTTTGCCACCACAACTTCGTCAATGAAGTTATGCGTTGTTCCAGTATCAATCAAAGCAACTATTCGTTGCTCCTTAATCATCCCTTGAACCTTGAAGGATTCGTTCTTGTGAAAGCTCGAAAGTTGAGCCAATGTACCTCCACTTCCTTTTTCATCTTCGGACTCTTCTGGAACTCTTTCTACATCGCTGTCCCCAAAATCTGACTGCTGGTCTGAAAAATCAGAATTACTTTCTTCAGCCGAATAGTATTCAATTTGATGAAATTTGACTCCTTTTGGGCAAACATGATCTTGGGACCATTTTTCTCTACAACAGAAACATAGCCCCTTTCTTCGGAGTTCATTGAGAGTCTCTGGATCCAATCTTGTAACATGAGGTTTTTGATGATTGAATTCCTTATGGTGAAGTCTCTTTCCCTTGTCCTTCTTGTGGAATGATGCCTTGGATTGAAATCTTGCTTTCGGAGCAGCCCACCCCATATTCCTTGCTTTCTTCATTGCCTCTTGTAAGGAGGGTGGGTCAAAAGCTTTAATCCAACCCTTGAGTGGCTCCATCAATCCTTCACTGAATAGGATCACCATCCGTCTCTCCGTGATTCCAATGACCATTACTGAGTCTCTGAAACTCAGCTATGTAAGCATCAACTGAGCCATACTGCTTTAACTGTGCCAACTCCCTAAAATGCACTTTTGGGTCTTTCTTCTCAAATCTCTCTATGAGTCTACTGGTGAACTCATCATAGGTAGTGATAGACCTATGACCCAAGGTGACTAGGCCATGGTACCACCACTCATGCGCCACCCCATCTAGATGTAGCGTAGCAAACTTGATCGCCTCCTCTTCTGCCATGGGTCTAAGAGCTAAATAGTTGTCTAACTTTTGTATCCAAGCTCTTGCTGAACTATTATCACTCCCATCAAAGTGTGGAAACATAATCTTGTTGATAGCTTGATACAAGTCCCCTTGTACTGCTATTCTTCTTTGTTCATAAGGTCTTCCTTGTCCTCTATTCTTCCTCTTAAGTTCCATGAAATCGCTGAAAGTCATGTCCATCTTGACTTCATCAGGAAGAGTATCATACTCAGTACGGCCGACTCTTAATTGATCTAAAAATGATGCATTTTCCTCAGGATCAGGCCGAGGGTTTACTGGTGCCAAGAATGTGGGTTTGAATGACCTGGCAGAAATGTACATGCTACTTGCAGCAGGTTGGGCAGCATGTCCATTTTGCAGAATGGAAGCACTGTGTTCTCTGGCATGCTCTGGACTGTTCTGTTGAATGGGGTTCTGACCCAATTTTCGAATCATAAAAGATACCATATCCATTAGAGCATCCATCTTCCTATCAAACCTATGTTCCGGACTTGGTGTTCTTTCTTTACTCTTCCCACTGTCATTCCTGTTGCCCAAAATTCTTTCATCACCACCTAAAGTCCTTTCATTATCCCCCATTTCTTCCTCTGGTGAAGATTCACAATTTGCTCTTAACACTTTTGAAATTGTCTGACCTTCTGGAACTGTAAGCCACTGGCGCTGTTTGGTATCCCTCTTGTATACCCTTGCTAAGTATCTCCGTTCTCTGTCACTCATAGAAGGATGCTTTCACAGGATGGCAGGATGCATGGCTCTGATACTACTGAAATATTCCAAGCCAATTTTTTTCAATTTTTAATTACAATCAGCAAAGCAACACACATCCGTTAGGGTTAGCACTTAAACCAAAGCGATGCGGAATTCAACTCTAACCAAGAATGTGCCGGATGACGACGAGCATATTGTCAGAGGATCTCAATGCAATGTGGAAATAAGAACTCTAACCAAGAATGCGCCGGAGGACGACGAGCATATGGTCAGAGGATCCCTATCATCTAATATGCTGAAAGTAAACTCAACACCCAAAATGTGCTTTCAGACCCAGAGTGGGAATGAAGCTACCATAGGGCGGAGATGTAAGATATTACAATGCAATTCAAAGTAAATAGGCAGCAAGCCAGCCTCTTCCACTTATTCAGTGGGCAATACAAAGCATGAAAACAAGATTAGAAGAGATGCTGATAGTACTACTGTGCGGCTTACAATATATTGAAGAATGCCTTCAAGATCAAGGATTAGAGCTCCACAAAGTGCTGCAATAGTAAATATGTCATCCACTAGATCAAATATGAATTCCTAACACCCAGCCTTCACTCATACACAATTTTCTCAAGTCTGATATGACAGACCAACAACATGAATATCAGAACCAGCAACACAGACTCCTATCAAAATGCTCATAACTCACTCATTTCTAACCCTATTGACGTGAAATCAAATGCAAAGCACCCTTAGAAAGATGGCGACCAAGCTTGGACAGAAAAACCCCCACAAAAATCCTTTAATATTTTCTGACACAATTCCCAAGACACCTCTAGATGGTACGGCCCTCAAGGAGGGGCGATTCCTTAAGATAAAATTCAATTCTTCTTTAAAAAATCTGCAAATTGGTGAACAGGGGCACCCTTGCCAAAGAGACACAAAATAATACCAGTCATTGTATTTAGGATTAAATACCTGATTTTCGAACGGTTGATCTGAGCTTTCCGGTTGGGTTATGCAATGATGCGATATGCAGTGCGTGCTGACCACAGCGGGTTCGCCGGATTAGCGGCGCGTACGCACGTGAGTACTCTTGACATTCATGCCCTTTAGGCGGACAGAATTTTACCATCCGGCGTGCCAGTGGAATGCCGGTACGGCTGACTCTTAAAAGTGGGCCCAAAAGTGAAAAAAAAACATTTTTTTAATTTCTATTTTGCCTTAAAACCCTAAAACGACCCAATATGAGGCCTTTCAACACTAAAACATTTCATTTTTACCTCTCATTTTGCTCTCTCCATTTTTTTGTCCATCTTAGCATTTTGAAGGGAGGTGATTGCATTTGAAGGAGATCGATTGTGGAGTGGCAAATAGCTTCTACAAAGGAGATTTAAGTGTTCAAGGTATGCATTTAAACCCTATTCTTCAATCTTTTGATGAATTTTTTTAAGTTTCTTAGTTTTTGATGAATTTTTTCAAGTTTGTGAAGAAGTTTTTCAAATTTTTTTTTTTTTCATTTTTTTTAGATTGCAACAATGGCCAGTAGTCAAAGTTCAGTGGGTGGGGATGGAAGCCAAAAGTTCTAAAATTGATAAAGGATCTCCTTTATGGAGACATACCACACGAATTTCACAAATTCCTGGAGGTGGGGGTTTGTTTGGAAGTGTAATTTTTGCAATGTACAATATAATAGCTCCTACTACCGAGTGAAACTTCATTTTATGGGCCCTGGTGGTAAAGGGATTAATATGTGTGTGGGCCCAGATAAGAAGGGGTTTTCTGCTGTACAAATAGCAGGATTTATAAAAGAACAAGAAGATGCCGACAATTCAATTGCAAGAGGAAAACAAACTAGTTATAGTTCCGGAAAGAAAAAACAAACATTACCCACTCATCAGATAGTTAGGCCCTCTAGACATCCCTTCTTGTCTATACCCTCTACGGAAGAAGAAGATGAAGAACCAGAAACCACCACCCGCAAGAGAGGTCCATTAGAGAAAGCATTTAAAATGGAGGCAAGAGATATTGCTGAAGAAAAAATTGCACGTTGCCTCTATGCCAATGGTCTTCCATTCAACTTGGTGAGATCACCATATTGGAAGGACATGGTGTCAGCAATAAATAGTGCACCTCCTGATTTCACAAGTCCTGGGTATGAAAAGGTGCGTACCACCTTATTGCAAAAAGAGAAGAAATATGTAGAGGCCCAACTAAAACCAATTAGAGATTCTTGGGTTGAAACAGGTGTATCTATTGTTTCCGATGGATGGAAAGATTGCAAAAACCGTCCATTGATTAATGTTATTGCAGTGTCCCCCAAGGGGGCAATGTTTTTGAGGGCGGTTGACTGTGAAGGGCAAGTGAAAGATGCAATGTTCATTTCCAGGATTCTCATTGACTCCATAGAGATGGTGGGTAGTGAAAATGTTGTCCAAGTAATTACGGACAATGCAAAAGTTTGCAGGGCTGCAGGTGCTTTGGTAGAGGCTAGATATGAGCACATCTTTTGGACACCGTGCACTGTACACTCCCTCAATTTGGTGATGCAAGCAATTGGCACCCAAATAGAGTGGGTGAAAGAAATATACCAGGAGTCTGAGGAGATCCAGATGTTTGTGACAAACCACCATATGTCACAAGCAATTTTCAGATCTTTTTCAACATTGGAATTGTTGAAGGTAAATTTTAAAATTTAATTTATTTAGTTTCATTTATCATTTATGTCATGTTTTACATAATTGAATAAAATAATTTTTTGCATTATTTACATATTTTAAATGTGTTATTAACTTACTATTAACATGTTCTTAGGTTGCGAGACCGGTTTGCATCTCACACAATTGTTCTGAGACGACTTGTGAAGGTGAAAGATGCATTGAGTCAAATGGTTATTAGCAACCAATGGAGTATATGGAAGCAATCAAATTCAGAGAGGGCCCAAAAAGTCAAGGCATTGATCTTGAATGACGATTGGTGGGATCGTGTGAATTATGTATTGGAATTCACCGAACCTATCATGTCTATGCTTCGGTTTGCTGATACAGATGAACCATGCTTGGGGGATGTCTATGATAGCATGGACACAATGTTGGAAAAAATAAAAATACAAATACAAAAAAAAGAGAATGATCCTAAAGACACCTTGTACAAAAGGGTGGAAACAATTGTTCTTCATCGTTGGAACAAGATGACAACTCCATTGCACCTCCTTGCATATGCCCTATCTCCGAGGTACTATACCACTGAAGTGCTTTCTATCCCAGGGAGAATACCGCCATATAGAGATGCTGAAGTTGCTAATGGGTATAAGACGGCATTTAGTAGAATGTTCAGTGATCCAGAAGTGCATGCAAGTGTCATGAGAGAATTTGGAATGTTTGTCACAGGAAAATCAAAAAATCATAATGCTTCTGTTGCTAGAGACCAATACAAAATGGATGGTCTTACATGGTGGTACCTCCATGGTCAAGATTATATGTACCTCCAACCTCTTGCAATCAAGATCCTCTCACAAGTAAGTTTTTTTTTTTTTTGCCACTTGTATTGTAAAATTTAACACTTAACATTCTTGAATTTATCTTGCATTTTTTTATTTTATTTTTAATTTTGTTGGTTTTCTCTCCAGGTTGCAAGCTCTTCTGCCGCTGAACGGAATTGGAGTACATACTCCTTTATCCACTTAGTGAAGCGTAACCGGTTGGCTGCAAAAAGAGCTGAAGACTTAGTGTATATTCATTCCAATTTGCGTCTTCTGTCACGTAAGGATCCTCAATACAGGCAGGGGGCAGCGAGGCTTTGGGATGTAGCACCCGAGTCTACTGACTTGGATGCAACCATTCAGGATCTTGCTAGAGCCACTATGGATGATGTGGGTGATATTGATGACATATCACATGGTGTTGGATCCGCTTTGGGTTCAAATGATGATGATTTTGAAGTTGAAACCACTCAAAATCCAAGTCATGATGATTCTGACAATCCTTTTGATGATTGATGAGCACATGAACAATGAACATTGAATCATGTTTCAATGTTTCATGAACTACATTTTGTAATTCAGTAATTTTATTTGAATATTTTTCAACTATCAATTGGCATTTAATAATTATCTTTGGCATTTGGCATTGATCAATGATCAAGTATCATACTATGAAATGATTTAGTTTTACAATTCTCTATGTTTCTCTTATTTTTTTGTATATATAATACATATATATAGATTTATAATATATTAAATTATTAATATATATATATATATACACACGTCCATACGTGCCAAACCCCTAAAAAAATTTTGCCCGTACCCACGTACCGGGTTCTCGTACCCGAACCCGTCCCCGAACCCGAACCAGTAACTTAGCCAGAATGATTCTTTTTGTATTTTTCGACTTATGAATAAAAACAACAATCTGATGCAACATTCAGCAACTCCAGAAAAATGATATGAAAATGCAAATACTGAACTACAAAGCATTAACTCAACAACAATGCAATCCTCACTACAAAATTCACTCAAAACAAGCAAACCTCTCCACTAGGTGCTATCTCTCAAGCACGAAGTCGAGCCAAGCTAGGAGGCATTCATTCCTCGAAGCAGTCCAGCACCATTTGGGCAACATAACATTACTCCCAATATAAGATAAACCAAATGAAGACCCAAGACCTCCTTTTATAGCTTTGTGAAGACTCTCTAGCAGCTTCTAGAAACCCTAATTTCAAATTTGAACAAACTCCATTCCCTCCAGAAAATGGCGTCCCCTTCTTCAAGGCCAAATTGTCTTTTGATTTATGAATAATGTCCTCAACAAGATAAGCGTCTCTTTTCCAAGCATTATTTTTGACCCTTTAGAAAATATTAAATCATCTTCATGAGGCGCCACCCATAAAGACCACCTTTTAAAACAACTTTAAGTTCAATCACTAGGCTAAGGGGGGGTCAACAGCAAAATATAACATTAAAACATGACTTTATTAAAATAATTTGAACTTATCTCTCCAAATGTGCCCCAAAGCCAAAAATGAGCAAGCCAACTGAACAGACTGAAGAGAAGAACCAACTGCACTGGAAACCGCATGCTCATTGCCAAAAATAGAATTTACTAAAAACGGTAAATTCCAGAAGATGCCCGGAAAGCACCGCATGTCACACCGTCGCGAAGCTCTCTGAAAACCCAGAAAGAAACCGCAAACTGCACTCCCAACTTCGATCAACTCCAACCACCAAACGGAAACCCTAATTTTACCTTCCAAGTAGCCTACGGGTCTCCAGAATAGGCCAACGGTCAACATGAATCATCACACTTGAGAAGGGGATATTACACAAAATAAGTCAATCAAAACTTTTTTTAGTCAATCTAACAAGTTTCAAATTTTAGGGTTTAGCAACCTGAAACAGGGGGTGCTTGAAAACCCTAATTTTCAATTTTTTCAAATTTCACCAATATCCTCCTAATGTAATGGTCTACCCCCTTTTTAGTATTATAAATTATTTGTGACTTTTCAATTTAATATATCTTCCATTTAATCAAATTCAATTCCTTCCATGGCATGTGTCAGTACAGTTTGCAAGTGAAATGCATAACACTTTTAATAGCCAGATCTCAATACTTCAATTTGAGCGGATATACAATAGTATCTATTGTTGATAAACAAATACTGATCCTTAGGCCTATTTCTGAGTGATAGTAAGTAGTGATTTCAGAAACATGAAAGCTCAGAAAATAAACTACAACAAGGCATCTTTCAGATCCTAACAATCTGAGACAGCAGCAACATAAGATACATGATTTATTTCAGACTGACTGCTCATTCAATTCTGACAATCATACTCCTCTTTTCAATATGCTAACATTTGACTGAACAGCAATAAACTTCAGACTATTATAAGTTCAGTCTGAGCTTGATGAAGAGCATAAAAATATAAGTATGGACTCAGACATGTACAGTAGTAAATTAGTGCTCACAAATTCCAAACTGACTACTAACAGCAATCAGGAAAAGCTGATAAAATGTGTTTCAGACTTGGTATAAGATGCGCCAAGGCCTAGAATGCAAACTTAGATCAAACAGAGGTATATAAAGCTAAAAGACCTCCATACCACAGCAACAAGTGTGATTCTTAATTCCCAATCTAATATAACTCTGAATCTCGGTGGTACTGTAGCAATTTCATTATTCACAGGTACTGTAGCAAAATCACTATTCACGTGTACTGTAGCGAATTCACTATTCATGGTTACTGTAGCAAAATCAGTATTCACAGGTACCAACTTCTGATCAGCACTTCAAACCCTTGTAAAACTCTATGCAAACTCACCAATGAAGCCCACTGTGTTTCCTGAATGAAAACACCATTAATTCTCCTAACTGTATCTTGCAACAGCGAGAAGAATGTTGACAAAGAGGGATTTCGTCCTCCAAGCCCAATAATCAGATTCCTAAGAAATCCAATAGCATAACTTTCATCTCATCCAAGCATACTAAAAAACTCTCACAGCCTCTATTTATCCATTTCTCCAAGAAGCTAATCCAACTCACAGGCAATGTGGGATAAAAGAAGAGACAACCTTTTTATTAATATTAAATCCTTCACTTAAAAAAGGCCCATGATATCTCATTAAGTGTCCAAGCCTAGAGAAGACACTTTTTAAAAACAACTTTATAATAAAGTGACTTTATTAATACATCTTTTACTTAATTGTCACTTTATAATAAAGTATATTAACTTCAAGCATTAAAATAATATATAAGTTGAACTCGGAATACCACATATGATAGCTCGTTGGAAAGCTCCCGATCAAATGCTCCAATTCCAACACTAAGAATTCCCATATCACCTGTCAGAACCCTGATGGTTCTCGATTCAAACCCTAACTGAATTTTTTGTGTTTTTTTGCAATTTTCTGTTTTTTTGTGATTTTGAGGTTTTTGACAATATGCTGAAAGCTGCGATTTAACTAAATAATACTTGGAAAATTCAAATAAAATTCTAGAACATCAAATACGCTAAGATCTTGCTCAATAACAGTAGGCGCATCATTTATTGTTGATTTCAGAGTGTATACAATAACAAATACGGAGATAGGAATGAAATACAATGAATTTATTGAAAAACCTGATTTCACACAGCCGCCTTGGGAAGAGTGTAATTTGTACGGCCAGCTCCAGATGTTCAGGATCCAAGCTCAGAAACAGGGAAGAATCTTCTAAAACCTTAGGCGCCCCTTCTGCAAAAGACTGGAGACCAAAACCCTGAATGATGTTCTCTGTTGGAATTGTACGGCCTTTGCTGGTACGGCCTAACTGCTGCAATAAATGATCAAGTACGGCACCTTGGAAAATGTGCCCCGACTCTGAAAGATGATCTCAGGATGAAATGCAGCCTCTATCGAGGTGGATATCTCACGCTAACTGCGATGAATCATCGATAAATCAATCGTAACTCCGGATACAGTCGCAGGATGCAAAGCAAGCGGTATTTCCATGACCTCGATGCCTTGATCTCTGAAGAGTTTTCGTTCTTCAGAAACGATCGTCTGCCAGAAACCCTAAGGTTTGCAAACTCCAATGCTCAGAGCAATAAAGACAAAATTGAATAATAATCAAGATAGTTCGATTTTGTCTTAACTGGTAAATATATACTCCTTGAAGAATTTCGACCCACTCTCCTTTTAATTGATCATTTAAATAAATGACTTAATTTCGCACTTTTTAACTTAGGAGAAATAATTAATTATTGGCGTCCCTCTTTTAATGAATATAAAATATTCATTAAGTCATCATTTAATAAATTATTATAAATTATAATAAATACTTTATAATTAAGCCAAATAATTAAATATTTCAATATTTCAATAAAGTGACTTTATTATAAAGTCAAAATATTAAATATTTAATAAATACTCATATTCCTCGTCGAACAACAATTTCTTGGTAGATTGATTCTGGTGAATGGTTGAACCAGTTATACGAAATAAGCGACTTCCGCTGACTAACTTTCTAAAATGAAAGTTCACGAAAATGCTCTGCGATCGGTGACCCAGCGACACAATTGCACCGTGGAGCTATCAAACCGAGCAACTTCTCGAGATGATCCTGCGCACTCTGTGTCGACCCTCGGTCGAAATGATAGGCTAACCTCGTCACCGGTACAATGGCGACTAGGATGGGGACATGACAGTCGCCCTCCACACGAGTGCTTGTCCTCAAGCAATCTCAACTCTGAATCTTTGTAAGATCTCCTCACGGCTCCATGTAGCATCCTCAGGCGGAATCTCCACTTGACCCGGATATTCCGCGATCCTGCGCCTCGGTAGGTGTCTCTCTCTCATCTCGAGGGATAATCCGAGGTACTAGTATCCAATTTCCATAGTCATCAGGGGGTGGCAAAGCGGAGGGTATAACATCTTTGACCCAATGCCTTTTTAAAGTGAGAAGCGTGAAATACATTATGGACTGACCTTGCTATCGATTTGTGAGTCCAACTCATAAACAACCTAAGCCCACTTTCGTCTAACAGCACGGGAAATGGACCATAGTAGCGAGGTTTGGATTCCTACTCGCCCCATATACGCGAGTAGGCGGCCCGATCGGTACGCAGCATAGAGGTACCATATCACCCACCTCAAAGGTACGCTCAACCCTCTTCTGATCAGCATACTGCTTATGCTAATTTTGTGCCCGCTGGATATTGTCTCGGAGAGACCTCAATATGTCCTACTGACTCTGCATCATATCCCCTGCACTCGGCACTCTGCTATCGCTCAATATCAAATCCAGAAGGTTGGGCGCCTCATATCCATACAAAGCCATAAAGGGCGTCATCTGTATCGTCATATGGTGAGTCAAGTTGTAACAATACTCGCACAAGTAGATCCATCTCACCCAAGCTCTCTGCTGACCAGCTATATAATTACGCAAATAACCCTCCACCCACTTATTGACAATCTGCAATGCGTAGATGCAATGCAGGATGGTGCCGTGCAGTACTTCGATTGAGTTAGGTCCCACAAGGCTGAACAACTCACATAAAGTTGCTCATGAACCCGGTATCTCTATGGTGACTATGCGTCAGGGGGCAACCCATGCGGTAGGAATACCTCACAGTAACTCTGCGGTCTGCGATCTTTGTGAAAGTAGTAATGTCGAGGAAAAAATGGAAGTATTTGATCAGCCAGATCCACCACTCATTAGATGCAATCTTTACCACAGGCTTTTCGGCAAACGTGATAAAATCCATCTAGACCTCCACTTCTGTCGGTGCTCGGAAGTGGCTGGAGCAATCCAGCAGGATAAGTGTGCTCTTGCTTGTTCTGTTGGCACACAGAACACTCACAGACATACTGCAATACATCAGTTTTCAGCCCTTTCCAAGTAAACCGTTCCCGAACCATTTTGTAAGTCTTATAGTATCCAGGATGGCCCGCCATAGGAAGGTCGTGAAAGGCTCTCAAAACTATAGTCCGCACCTCAGAGTCAGGAACCAAAAGAATCCGCCCCTTGTAAATGATCAAGTCATCTACAACAGTATACCTGTCGTCCTGCTCTGTCCTGTGAACGATGCTAGAAGCCCATGGGTTCTTAGCATACTCAGCCATAATCCGATGCCTCCAATCCTCTGTGATTTGTGCTAAGGCATTCAATTTGTGCCGAGACAAGAAGCGTCGTACAACGTCACTTCCCTTAATGAAAGTGATATCGAAGTCATATGACTGCAGTTTACTGACCCATTTTTGCTGCCTCTCATTCAAGTCTCGCTGTCCTAGGAAATGTTTCAGGCTGTTATGCTCTGTGCGTACACTGAATTTGCTGCCTACCAGGTACTGCCTGAACTTAGCCAATGCATGCATAATGGCTAACATCTCCTTGTCATAAAATGCTATAAAATCTCGGGGACCCACGAGTTTCACGCTCTCAAATGCAATCCGGATGTAGGCTCCTTCAAAGCGGCACCAATGCCCACTCTCTGGGGCATCCTGAGGAGGAATAAGTCAAAAGGACTTATTAAGTCGGGCAATGCTATGCCGGACATGAAGTCATGATCACCTTGAACTGTCAAAGCCTCCTATGCTTTGGTGACCAAATAAAAGCCCCCTTCTTCGTCAAGTCTGTAAGGGGTGCGGCGTGACGTGAGAACCCGCTAACAAATCTCCTGTAGAATGCACACAACCCAATGAAGCCTCTGAGCTGCGTAAGGTTCTCGGGTACCGGCCAGTCAACAATAGCTCGGACCTTTTCAGGGTCCATACTCACTCCCTTGGCACTGATGATGTGCCCTAGATATAATAACTCCTCCATGCCAAGCTCGCACTTGGATTCCTTAGCATAGAAAGACTCGTCTGCTAAGATACCCAAGACTGTATCCAAATGAGCCAGATTGTAGAAACCCTAGTTTCCCCCTGTTTCTAACTTTGACGATTTGTTTGATGTTCTTCTGAAGTTTTAGGTTTTTTGACCATTTTTGATGGTTTTGAACAATAATAAAGATGGCGATTTTTTGCAAGTAATACAGAATAAATGCAATAGAATAATGTACCTCTGAAAAACTACAGAATCTAAAGCAAATATTGAAGCTTATTCATTATAGAATCTTTCTGAGGCAATTACAATAAAACCCAGTTACATGCAACATAAAAAGCAATGTTATTTTTGAAACCTGGTTTTGCTGCAGCAATAAATGTCCTCCAGATGATGGTACGGCTGAGATGATGAAGGCTCTTCCTCCTCTGCCAGATGCTTCCCACAGACACCTCTGATATATGCGCCCTTCCTGTTGAAGTCTAACTGTCAATGATGAAGGCGTTTCTCTCTGGAAACAAAAAGACGCCTTTGCAGATGTGGTACGGCCAGGTACAGTAGTACGGCCTGAGATTTGAGCAGCAATCAATGGTTGCAATGTAAATACGCCTCCCTCTGAAGGTCTTCAGGTGGTGAATAGATAGGCGCCCCAGTTGTGATATCCCTCTGGATGGATTTTACAAATCAAAACCCTCAGAACAAGTACGGCTCTTTGCTGAACAGTACGGCCTGCTGTGAATAGTACGGCTGTAGCAGCAAATGATGAATTTGTACGGCTTCCTTCTTAAGCCTCCAGAACAACAATAAGATATGCGCCTTGATATATATGAGTTCTCTGGATGTTAAACACTGATAAACCCTGAAGATGAAATAATCTCTGAAGTCCAATGATTTCCTCTGAATGAAGAAACCCCTGTCGGCAATAAATCGGATGATATTTCACACCCTCTGAATCGCTCTCACTGGAGATGGCTCGTTCTCCAATGCGTTCGAGTCTGAAACCCTAAAGCTTCCGTACTCTGGCGAAGTCTGATCAATTTCCAATTCATAAAATGTCATAATGGCTCAGAAACCAATGCAAAACCTTTATTAAGCTGAAAAGTGCGATTTCCTTAATTATAGGAAATCATTAAAATATTCACTTTTTAATTCTTTTAATTTCCTCATAGTCTCAGCGAAATATTTTAATATAATTTTAAACGTCAATTTTGGCCCCCTCTGATGATGGGCGCACCCCTCAAGATAAATCACTTAAGTTATAATTAAAAATTATACCTTTATATTATAATCCTTAATTAATTAATATTTAATCAATGCAATTAAATATTAATATTTCGCCCGTTACTCATCCGATTACTGTTCCGTCTGAAGCTGACGAACTCTGAAGTGATTCCGGATGCCGCCAAATCCCTACTACTAAAAATAAGTACTCACTTTTGCCGGAGCACTAAAATAGCAGTGCAAAAGTCTCCGTCGAATTGAAGCGTAATTGATCAAAGCTGCCAATCGGCCAAGCTCAGGAAAAGCCCTCTAACCACTGCATGCATTCCCCAGGGTCTGCGTGATAAGAATAATCGCCAGATCTACGATGCTGCGCTAAAATGGGGACATGACCACCGGTCTCATCCCCACTTGACCTGCTACTCTGTAAAATGCTTCGATGAAGACTAACACAAATCTCCTCGAACACTGAAAACCACGATTTCCTTAGTTGCGAAGATTGGGCGGGTCATTGCTTCCAGAGAGGCATAACTTAAGAACTCAAAGTGGCCCATGGCCAATGCCCAGAGACGGTTTCTCAATATCTGCTCCCTCAATACGAATCGATGAACACGATCTAAATCAATGTAGAAGAAATTTTCAGATGCAACTCATCCCTATCGGCTCATCTGTCGTGGAATGGGATCTGTTTCTTGGTTGTTCTTTGTTGGTACTGTAATCGATACACATCAGTGAATCGTCCTTCTTCACCAATACAACCGATGAAGCAAAAGGGGACTTGCTAGGTCTGATATGACCCATAGCTAACAACTCATTAATGGTCTTCTCTATCTCATCCTTGAGTCGTTTCGGATGTCGGTAGGGAGTGATCATCACGAGCTTTGCGCCCTCCTCTAACTCAATAATATGCTCCGTACCTCTGTCTGGAGGTCTACCAGGTGGGATGTCACTAAACACTCTGGAGTGTTTAGTCCTCAAAATCTGAATGTCAGGGTGGTACTCACCCTTCTGCGGCTCCTGCTGGGCTGGCATCAACATGCACTCTGCCGCCCAGTCAACCATATCATGACAAATGAGCCTCTCCATCCGTCTGAATGAAACCATCCTAAGATTACTGTCTCTGATAGCCTTGATGACATGTGGTCTCCCGTCAACCTTGAATTTCATCTCCATATCACGTAGGTTGAGTGTGAACTCACCCAAATCATGCAACCATGCCATCCCTAATACCACAGCTGTATCCCCCATATTAACAACATAGAATTCAGTCTTGAATTCATAGTTGTTCAATCTCATCGGAAGATCAGTAATCTTTCGGTCACACCTGAGAGTATATCCGTCAGCCACCTTGACTCGAATACCCTCGAAAGCCTCTGTCTAGATGCCACGCCTCTCCACTAAACGTGCATCAATAAAATTGTGTGTAGCACCAGTATCCAACAATGTAATCACCTTCTGACCTGCTAAGAGCCCACGAAGTCGAAATGAACCATCTCTCTGAAGGCTAGTCAGATGGGCTTCCTGTAGCTTCCTTCCACCTTCATGTTCACCCTCATTTTCGGACCTCTCATCATCTGAAGGCTCGGAATCAGCTTGCTGGTCTGACAGATCAGATTGCTCTTCGCCCTCGTAAAACCACTCCATTTGATTATTTTTGACCTTCGGACGAAGTGGGCATATATGTTTTTCATCATAGGGTGCCTTGCACCAAAAACATAACTTTTTCTTACGCAATTCATTCAACGTTTCCCTGTCAAATGGTGGTGCATTCTGTCTCTTAGGATCCGGTTGATCCTTTCTCCTGTCAAAAGGCCTACTCCTGTCATTGTTTCTATCAAAAGGCCTATTGGGTCTCGTGTATGGTGTTGACCCTGAATTGAACTTGCTGCGAGGTGCTGCAAGCTCCATGCTTCTCGCCTTCCGCATGGCCTCCTGAAGTGTAGGTGGGTCAAAAGCCTTAACCCAACCTCTCATGGGTTCTGTCAACCCCTCAACGAAGAGTATGATGAGTCTCCGTTCTGAAATCCCTGTGACCATGGCTGCCACTCTCTGAAACTCACCTATGTATGCATCCAAACTGCCTGTCTGTCTGAGCTGAGCCAACTCTCTGAAATACAGTTCTGGATCCTTCTTATCAAATCTCTCTATCAGTCTGCTGGTGAACTCCTGATAGGTATTGACCGCATGATGGCCTAGCGTGTACATGCCATGGTGCCACCAATCGTGTGCTACTCCGTCAAGATGTAAAGTAGCAAATTTAATTGCCTCATCCTCCTGCATAGGCCTAAGTGACAAGTAATTGTCCAATTTCTGGACCCAAGACCTCGCTGATGTCTTTTCAGACCCATCAAAATATGGCAATGTAATCTTGCTCACCGCATACTGCAAATCCCTATTCACCTGTGGCTGCGGCTGCTGATGCTGTGGGGGTCTGCGGTCAAATCTGCCTCCTCCTCTGGGTTTATAAACATCTATAAACTCATGGAATGTAAGTGCCTGCCGGATCTCAGGTGCTAGTGACATGTACTCACCATGAAACCTCGTCAAGTCTGCCACGGACATGCCATTGTGTGGCTGAATCTCCTGATGCTGCCCCTGATGCTCTGCCCCTGGAGTCTGTGGTGGAGTCTCCCTAGGTAAGAAAGTAGGCTGACCTGGCCTACGCTCCTGATAGATCGGAGACGGCTGTCGAGGTGCTGATGCTAATGGCTGATCCACTGGTGCAGTCCCGCTCGTCTGACCAATCTGTATGTAATGAGGCTGTGTGGGCGTGTACTGTCTAATGGTACCCATCAACTGAGACATCATGTCCATCATATTATCATGTCTCCGTCTAAACTCCTCATCAGTAATATCACCCTTTGCATGCGCCTTCCCTGGATCCCTGCGAGTCTCTGAGGAAGTCTCACGTTCTGCCATTAGGGTTGCTACACTATTTTCACTGCTGTCAGAACTGGATCTGTGAATACCAAGTACTCCTGATATCGTCTGACCTTCGGGGATTGGTGGACCTGTCCAATCCTCGTCTTTGCCTGTCCCTACACCTTTAATGTAGTGAATGGTATCTCTGTTCATGAAAAAGCACTAAAAAGCACACTGTATTCTGAAAAAGCACTGAAAAAGCACAGGATGGCAGGAGATCTGTGCTCTGATACCACTGTCAGAACCCTGATGGTTCTCGATTCAAACCCTAACTGAAATTTTTGTGTTTTTTTGCAATTTTCTGTTTTTTTGTGATTTTGAGGTTTTTGACAATATGCTGAAAGCTGCGATTTAACTAAATAATACTTGGAAAATTCAAATAAAATTCTAGAACATCAAATACGCTAAGATCTTGCTCAATAACAGTAGGCGCATCATTTATTGTTGATTTCAGAGCGTATACAATAACAAATACGGAGATAGGAATGAAATACAATGAATTTATTGAAAAACCTGATTTCACACAGCCGCCTTGGGAAGAGTGTAATTTGTACGGCCAGCTCCAGATGTTCAGGATCCAAGCTCAAAAACAGGGAAGAATCTTCTAAAACCTTAGGCGCCCCTTCTGTAAAAGACTGGAGACCAAAACCCTGAATGATGTTCTCTGTTGGAATTGTACGGCCTTTGCTGGTACGGCCTAACTGCTGCAATAAATGATCAAGTACGGCACCTTGGAAAATGTGCCCCGACTCTGAAAGATGATCTCTGGAACAAGTCGCCTCTATCAACTGGTGGATATCTCTGCTAACTCTGATGAATCTGTCAATAAATCCAATCTGTAACTCCTGAATGAAGTCACCCAGATGCAAGCTTAAACTGGTATTTCACAGCCTCAGTCTGCCTGATCTCTGAAGAGTTTTCGTTCTCCAGAAACGTTTGTCTGCCAGAAACCCTAGGGTTTGCAAACTCCAATGCTCAGAGCAATAAAGACAAAATTGAATAATAATCAGGATAGTTCGATTTTGTCTTAACTGGTAAATATATACTCCTTGAAGAATTTCGACCCACTCTCCTTTTAATTGATCATTTAAATAAATGACTTAATTTCGCACTTTTTAACTTAGGAGAAATAATTAATTATTGGCGTCCCTCTTTTAATGAATATAAAATATTCATTAAGTCAACATTTAATAATTTATTATAAAGTATACTAAATACTTTATAATTAAGCCAAATAATTAAATATTTAAATATTTCAATAAAGTGACTTTATTATAAAGTCAAAATATTAAATATTTAATAATTCATTAAATACTCCTTATTCCTCCGTCTGAACAGCAAACTGCTGAACTGGGTCGATTTTGAGCTGAATGGTTGAACCAGGTGCCCTGCCCGAAATAGCAGCTTCCGATTGACCTAACTTTCTAAAAATAGAAAGTTCCTGAAAATGCTCTCTAGAAGAATCAGCGAAGGCCCAACCTGACACAACTGCAAAACTGGAGCTATCAAACACTGAGCAACTACTCCAGATGATCCTCTGCACACTCCTGTCAGCCTACGAGGATCGAAATGATAGGCTAACCTCGTCACCAGCTATGCTGACTAGGATGGGGACATGACATCACCTAATCCCCACTAACTTACTAAATATAGTAAGTTTTGGCTTAAAGCCCATATAACATTGCCAAAGAAGCCTGAAACCCACTGAAGATGATCACCAACCAAAATGATGCTAGGAACCAAGCTGACCACCCTCGAAACACCACTTGATTGACTTACTAAAAATAGTAAGTGCCAGGAAACCCCATCAAATCAACACCGATTGGCCTGAAACTGGAGTTGCCTAGGCCAAATCCCTTACTGATCCCTGTAAAGTCTTGGTTAGCCCTCAGGACCAAAGCAAATGGGCTAACGACACATCATGAAATGACTGGCTCAAAAAGGGAGCATTACACCTGACATCAAACTAACACAAAGTCCATACTTGATTTGCCCAAAAACTGTGTTTTGACATCATTTTACAAGGTTTAGACTCTTTTAAGCAAAATGCCTTAATGAAGCAAAAAATTTGGTTTGGGTACAACACTAATATTCCTTATATCCCTGCAAATATAAATTAAGTGACATGCTTTGGTACCACTATAATGTCCTTGACCAATATTTATACAAATATTGCTTAACCCTTCTACAGATATTAATTTAAAACCTGCTGCTCTGATATACTTTCTAATGTCACAACCAAATCTTTAGGGTAAATAGTTGACAGATTTAATAATACTTATGTAGGCACCATACAAAGTTGCAAACCCTAAATTTGCATCAATGTCTACCCACAACATAAACAACTCAGGGATATGTAAAACCACACCTTATAAAACCCTAAAACACATTAATGTTTACACAGCAAAATTCTTGGTTCTATGTTGAGCTACAAATTTAATTATTTTCCCCTAATCTAGTGAACCCTAAATCTACGGATAGGGTTCACCAGTAAAGACTAATTTCATATTTAAATGTCTCTCTACTCTTGCAAAACCCTAGATTTCTCACAATTTACACATTAATTATTTAATATTGACACCCCAACAAAAAGATTTCAAATTTATATATTTTAGTCAAATCTAACACAAACCCAAATCACAAAACAGGATTTATGCATTAACACAAGTTGCAAATTGGGCATATGAAGATACAAAATAGGTTGGAAAGTACTTCTTGCATTGACAAGACTATAATACATTATAAACACTATTATGGCAGAGACAACAACGAGAAATATAACAATATGCACCAACGATAGAAATAGGCTAATAACAACTACAAAACGTCAACTACAAGTGAGAAATACAATACTGGAACCCACAACAACTACAATGTTGTGCAAACTCACTATAACTGAGATTCACCAACATGAAATCTTAAATATGACCTCTAGGTGACATTGCTCCTTCGACTAAGGGGGTTTTCATCCTTTAGCACGTGAGATATTCAAGTTTTTTATTCTTTGACCTCTAACAAATCTGCAAGTTTTTATCCTTGAATCCAAGTGTTTGAACAAAAGTGCTAAGACCAATTTTTGGTTAGGGTTTCTTAATATTTTTCAAAATAATCTTCAATTTTGACTCTAAATCCTTAATACCTCCAAAAGAAATGTTGAAACTTGCATTGAATTCAAAATCTCGCGGCATGCAATAGAGAATACCTATATTAATGAGTGGCATTTTCCTTCAAGTTTTGTTTGAAATCACCCCAATGCACTAGAATGTACTCAAGAGGCATGGCGAATGTTTCCTGCAAACTACAATTGTCCTTTGCAATAATGGAGAGAATCCCCCATAGGTTTTGACACCCTAACAATTACCTTAACGGTAGCCAATGTCAACTCCTTTCTTTGCACCACTAGAGATCCACGTGGATCTGCATCGCCATTATTAAATGATCCTTTTATGCCTACAAAATCTTTTGGAAGGTCCATCATCCAACTAAGCATTAATAGCAGTTTGAGCATGCAAGGAGGTAGGTGAGGTGAGCAGTGAAAAAGGACAGGAGTATCAAAGTTCACAAGCCAAAGATTCTTCACGATTCTTACCACTAGTTAGATATCAAAGTTTAGGCAAGAGTAAAGACAGTAAGGACAAGTCTGATACTCCAACAAGCATAAAGGGAAAGCGGAATTGGAAGGAAAAGCATACAAGGACAAGGAACTCTAAAACTCCAACAATTGACAATCACTTAGAAGACCGGCATGCTTTCAAACTCAAAGATTTTAAAGGCCTTATATAGACACAAGGGGAAGGAAGAGGAGGAAACCCACACAAAAAATTGGACCAAGGGAGATGTAGGAAATAGGAATTAGGCAATTTGATCCATAACATATGTTATTACAGAAAAGGGGACACAACAAGTTTGCCCCACTCAAAATTGCTTGCCCTTAAGCAATGCAAATTCAAAAATTTCAAAATTCTTGCTTCTTTCCAAGCAACATCTCTTGCAGGTAGGATTTCCCCATGAACTAGTTGATATGTGATGGCTCCATGTCCCCAATTTTTCCACCTTTGACTTGGATTAAATAGTGAAGGCAAGAGTAATGACAGTAAGGACAAGTCCGATACTCCAAGAAGCATAAAGGGAAAGCAGAATTGGAAGGAAAAGCATACAAGGACAAGGAACTTCGAAACTCCAACAATTGACAAAGACTTAGAAGACTGGCATGCTTTCAAACTCACAGATTTTGAAAGCCTTATATAGACACGAGTGTAAGGAAGAGGATGAAACCCACACAAAAAATTGGACCAAGAGAGATGTAGGAAATAGGAAATAGGCAATTTGATCCATAACATATATTATTAAAGAAAGGGGACACGACAAGTTTTCCCCACTCAAAATTGCTTGCCCTTAAGCAATGCAAATTCAAAAATTTCAAAATTCTTGCTTCTTTCCAAGCATCATCTCTTGCAGGTAGGGTTTCCCAATGAACTAGTTGATATGTGATGGCTCCATGTCCCCAATTTCTCCACCTTTGACTTGGTCTAAATAGCAAAGGAAATCAATCCTCCATATGCCTCTTTTTGACATGATCAATGAAAACACCCACAAACTCCCACAAGACATAAGGCTGCCACATGTGTTCATCTCCACAATTTTATCGTGATTCCTTGCACAAGCATCTACCTTTGAAGTTACTTCACCACACTCATAACTTCCTCAATAGGATGGATGCATCCAAAACAATTTCTCCTCAACTTTGGATGGTATCCTTTTCTCAATCCCATAACAGACGATGCCTATGTGGCTGCAAATGATTTATGTGGCTGCAAATGATTTAAGGCAATAGTTGGGGATGATGATGATTACAATTCCAAAGCTAGACATTATGTGGATAGCAATCTTGGTCATGTTCTTTACGCAACCTAGTTGCAGAATGTGACCATCATTTCTTTCTCTTCTGCTTAGATTGTATCCTTGTGAAGATGAATCTAAATTTGAGCTTCTTCCATCAAACTCATTGTCATCCTTAAGTGTCTTTGTATTGTGTGAACAACTTCCTTAATATGAAGGGTGCAGTGAAACCCTACCTCTTTTCCTTCGACTGTGACTGTGGCATGCCCAAAACTAGGCTCATCTCTCCTAGACTGTTATCACAAAACTTACCTTGTGTCCCAAAGATTCTTACCATGATACCACAAGCTGTACCTTCTAACAATTGGTGTGGATCAGATTGTTTGGCAGCTGAAAAATGGCTGTAACAAGCAGATATTGCTTGAAATTTCTCACAAAACAGCACTTTGCAAGCTAGAATATGACTAACAATTATATGTTGCTCCTAACTCCTTTCCAAACAGAATTGCAGAGTCTGGAATACTTGCACTTAGTGATCCCAATGGGTAATATCTTCTACACGCAACATCATGCAAAGATATGTTTCTCAAACCTGCAGAGTTGTAGCTGCTCATGAAAAATATTATCAATCAAAAGGATGAAATTACAAAAATGATTGATAGGAACATTAACTTCTGAAAGGCATTCAGTATACCCCAATATATAAATTATAACCGCTAGGCTTGGATCTAAGGAAACCATTATTTTGGAAAGCTGATCCAGATCCAAATTAATTATTAAACTTCTACAATTAGCATTGATTCAATATTTAAATTTAGTTTGTTTCAGTACTTTTCAGTAATTAAAAAAATAAAAATAAAAATAATATATGCTAATTGCATATATTAAAGTGAAGATGAGCCAGAGGCATAGCACTTGATCTAGTTGTCTACATTTTTATTTTGTCATTTTGCACTTGTAGCTTTTCAACCTTTTCATTTTGTTGTAAACGCACATCAATAATGAAAACTCAAATGACTAAACATTGAAATTTTGTTAAATCTGTTTGTTGACTCATGAATTCTCAATTCAGCTCTAATGTTCCATAAAATGGTTATATAATGAATATGGTAAATGGCTTATCATATGAATATTTGAAATTTTCTATATTTTTAATTTTCTCCTATTTTTTAATTGGTGTTCCCTGGCATCCCAGAAATGTGTCCTCTTGATTCCTGCCATCCCCATCCAGAAACTTGCTCAAACATGGTATGAAACTGATCAAAATTGTTTGCTACTCTCCAGAAGATTTTGTTATTTTATTTCTCAGCATGCAAATGGTTTATTTATTTTCTGCAATATCTCAAGCTTCTACATGAAAATGTTGCCTACTTCAAGTTCTCACATATATGTTACGCTATGAGTACGAATGTGGAGTTTTGTTTAGCTTGATTAAATGTAATGTCCCCTTTTCCTAAGCAGTTGACAGATGCAGTGGTTAGTCTACCAACTGGTCCCGTAAGCTAACATGGTGTTTAGGGGACCCCTTTGAGGGTGACCTATGGCTCTTCAATAGGCCTTTTGGTGCTTATTTCAGTACTCTTCAACTCAAGTCCCAATTTATTTGTGGTGCCTTTCGGAGGCCATTCAAGACACTTTGACCCACACTTACTATTTTTAGTAAGTCACTTGGATGTGTTACTCATACTTACTATTTATAGTAAGTCATAGAATGGTCAACTGCTATCATGCCTATATCTGGAAAGTTGATGGATTACTCCCATGAGTTGATATTGGTATTTATTGGGGAGTTCATGATTTAATTCATATTATTAAAATTAATCCAATTTAACTTTAATAATATTAATTATTATGGATGACTTTATAAAATGGTGTTATTGTTGATGATTATTGCAGCTTCGGTTGTCTCTTCCAGCGGATCTATCCTTTACTTGATAAATTAAATAATAGCACATGAGGCTATTTAATTTATAAACTCCTTAAGACACGATTTTATAGAGAGATTCAAATTGAATGAGGCCGACCTCAATTCTCTTAGGCGGAATTATTTATGAAAGGACTTCATTTTATTCGTGGTTGACTCCTTAACAATAATTTGTGATATTACTTTTGAAGGCCGACTTGCTACTTGAAGAGACACGTCTCTATTTCATACATGTATATATACTTGTAGAGTTTCATTTGTTGATTATTCAATTCAGTTCATTCGCATTCCTTCTCTCATTCATCTTCGACTTTTATCAAGAGCTGTGCGAGTTTGTCTCAGAAGCAAATTGTGATTGAGTACAAGGCAGAGCGAGTTCATTCATAAGAGCAGTTCGTCATAGTTGAAGGCTGTAGTTCATTGTTGTGAATTACATTTGATTGGATCTGTGTTAGCATCAAGCAAGTGCAAATTCTATCAAGAGCAGCTCCTTCTATCAAGTGTGAAGTTCTTCAAGAGCAGATTGCGAACTATTAAGTGCAGATCTGAGGTACAAGGAAGAGCCGATTACTTGTTATCATTGCATCTTGTGAAGGTGCTGCATATCGGCCTTGAGATTGGCCTCATTGTAAAGAGACTTGTTGCCATTATTGATATATAATAAAGAGATATTTGTTGCTGGGTTTTTTCCCCTCAAGAGGAGGGTTTTCCCAGGGTATTTGCTGTGTTATTGTCTGATTTTTTGAATTAATTTTCTGTGCATTAAATCTGATCAATAAAATTGACAGTTATAAGGGGGTTAAAAGGTGTTATGAGGCATTTGCATAAAGTATTATTATTTTTAATGTTTTGACCCCTCAACTTTATGAGATGAAATATTTAAATGATCATCAAAAGCAAATATAGTTTAAAAGCATTAAATGGCCAAATGGGACCTGGGCTTTTTGAGGAAATATAAAAACCATACTTAATGTTTTTTCATGCATTCTTGTTTGCACAAATTTTGAGAAGAGCTGAAGCAATGGTTTGCTAGTTGTAAAAGCCATACCTTTTTTGAGGACGAAATCCCTTAGGAGGAACAACACGGTGCAAGAGTGAAACATCTCACAAATTGCTTGGAAACAATTCCATTTCAGGGGTTGTGCATTGTGCTTAAAGATTGTTTAGAAGATTCACAAGAAGGATTCAGGGGTTTGCTATATCTTCAGTTACAGGTGATAAGAATTCTGTGTTTGAATGATTTACCTGAAGATTTGTGAGTATATTATTAATCATTTGCAAAACAAGGTCGACTGTCATTGAAATATATGAATTGCTGTGAAGTCCTGGAGACAGTCTGGTTTAGACGTGGGGTTAGAAGTTTATATTGTGCATATACATTTGCTGGTCAACTGGTTGAGGGTTCTTCAATCACTAGTTGGAGATGAGAGATTGAGGCGTGGGATTGAAGGAGAATTATTCTGCACATTCTGTGGCTGGACGACTTCATTTCTATCAAACTGGGCACCCTATACAGAATACAAAGGAGTCGTGGAATACATATGACCCAGGTGTGAAGGTTATCATCTGCAGACTGGGACGTGAGGGTTTTTGTCACCATTGACAAATGCATATTGTGTGTGGGGGTTCTGATATACATTTATTTCTGAATACATTGCCAGTTCAGAATTGGCGTGAGGGGGTTAGTTGACTGTTGCTGCATATTCCTCTCTAGCATGGCCAGTTAGTAGTTGTTGAAGGGACGTGAGGTACTTTCCCTGAGTCATGGGCATATTTCAGGCCTGCTGTGCATGTTCTGGACCGCATGGAAGTCTTACCAGGGATCGTGTAGTTGATTTGCAGATTTGGAGCTAAACGCCAAACCTTGGAGTTCGCATAACTGGTATTTAATATTAGTTCTGAGTGTATTTCTGAATCATATACTGCTGTAATTGTTGCTCAGAAAATATTGTAAGGGAGTTTCCAGTTGTGTAACAAATAGCAACGAATTTGTATGACTGTCCTTTATTATCTATGTTACCTATCTACTCAGAAAAGTAATATTGACAGTATTCAGCTTCATTGGAAAGGTATTAGATTTGCTTCCTTACTGCTTTAAATGAAGTTATTTGCTGGTTATGATCATTTCATATAATTGGCAAAACTTTATTCACTAGTCATTCAAACAAACAGCAAGCAATGTGTTTGACAATATGTCTCATGTGTCAAACTGAGTAAAATATCGAGCAAAATCGCAAGTCCTAACTCCAACTGAGGTGGGACAATACATTAAATGAACTGAAGTGGGTTATTAACTTATTTCTTATTGTGTTTGTTTGAATTTTTTGAATAACATTCTGTGTAATAGTTTCTTTGGAATTCCTTGGCTGTGGAAATGTGGATTTATATCACTTTTATACGGCAAGCACACAAATATTAGTTTTAGGAATTTTCTTTAGAGCCATTTGAATTTCTGCAATTCAAAGTTTTCTGTTTGCATTTATTTTGAATTTTTGTTTTGCAAATAAGTTGACCAGTACAATAAACTGGAGGGTAAATCCTCTGCTGTTTCCAAGCAAAGAAATCTATGTCAACAGAACTATCAAAAGGTACCCAAATTTTGATACTGCTTTCTAGCTTATGTCTATTTACCAGGATTCTCAAACGAATGCAGGCTCTGCCGTGGTCAATCAGAAGCTTGTTGGCTATCAGACAGAGGTTGATAAGAAATCTGAAAAGTGAATGGTTTCCTTCAATTTTGCAAGATGCATAATCTTTTTACATCAAACAACCTGCTCTGGCTATAATGTGGCCAATTCTTTATATGGCATTTGACATCTTTTTCAGATAAATGCAGGCTTTACTCCCATTGATCAGGACTTTATCAACATCTACACAAAGTAAGTTCACAAAAGAAACAGATACAGTTCCTAGAAAGTAAGTGCGATTACCTTTAAATGGTTTGGAGATCATAGACAGCATGGCTGAAGTGCTTCTTCAAGAAAAAACAAAGTTCAACTGAATGCTATTCCACTTTCCATTTTTGTGTTTATAGTTCTCCTTCGAGCATGAAATGTCTTATGTTAGACAGTCTTGATTCACTAGTATTGAGCATTTTGTTACAACGTTTATATTCCATATGTTTGTCTCTTCAATCTAACATTATTTTCTTGTTTCTCTCAGCCAGTGTGCACTTTAAATCTTTATTTATCATAGACAGCATGGCTTAAGTGCTTCTTCAAGAAAAAACTAAGTTCAACTGAATGTTATTCCACTTTCCATTTTTGTGTTTATAGTTCTCCTTCGAGCATGAAATGTCTTATGTTAGACAGTCTTGATTCACTAATATTGAGCATTTTGTTACAACGTTTATATTCCACATGTTTGTATGTTCAATCTAACAGCGTTTTCTTGTTTCTCTCAGCCAGTGTGCACTTTAACTCTTTATTTACAAAAAAATATTTGAAACACATACCTCCTCTGGTGGAAGATGGAATAATTGCCGATACTCTTCACTTTTAGATGCAGGCTGTCAAGAAACAAAAGTTTCAATTAAATTCCACAATGTGTGTATATAACAAAAACAGAAATATAATGGAAACTAGCTGTACATAGATTACATAAATTCATAGTCCAAAAGTATCCAAGCACATCTATCATGCAGAGCATCCTTCAGTACCCAGTTTTGCAATGCATAAAATACTAATTAGTAATTACTAATTACTTCATTTTAGTAGGGGTGCGGGCTGATGACCGTGAAGTCACTAGAACAAATGGATAAGAATTCAGATTGGTGAAGCACAGAAGACACATAGGCATCGAACTTAAATCATCAAAACGGTTCATCTTTCTCCATTTCAATGTCGCACTGCCTGAAGGGAGGGAAGTAACAACCAACCTCCTTTCTTTACTGGCTGGAAACTGGCTAGGACGTGAAAAATATGGCAGCTTCCTTCACTCAGCTCACTTCAAACAGGAAAAAAAAACTAATGGCAAAAAAATTTCAAGTTTGGCCACCATACAACAGAAATTGTAGCTAAGGCATAAGCAGTGATGATGATTAGATGCATCCTTTCCAGTAATGGTGATGATTGTATCTAGTCTACTTTTTCTGAGATAATATTTGGAAAGTTGACAGCTTAGGCATGCTTAAAGAAAATTTTGATGGACTGAAGCAAAAAATCAGAGATCTATTCATATCATAATAATTTTATAAGGGTCCAAGGGACATTGCCTTAAGTGTGCACTTTCTTTCTGAGAACCAGAAAAACATACTGTCACCCAATTATAAATAAAATCAGGAACTGCAGAAGATACCTGACTTGGCAACAAATCCATTGCCAATACTATTTAATATTCTGGTTCATAACATCCCTTTGTAGCTGATACAGAAAGGATTTGTAATGGTCATGATGAATGTAAGTAGAAAATGTAACTTTCAGAGAATGAAATATAAAATTGTTACATAGGAATATGTAATAGTTGTCCAGAATTAGAAAGAAACTTAATAAACTAACCCTAACAATCAAGTATGAAACTAGCAAGGAAGTAAGAAATGGGAAATTGTGGTCTTCAACTTTATAGATAAGCCTTGTAACTAAAGAGTGATACTCCATCATGGAACAAACCCCAAGTTACATCAATTTGCTTTCTTATCCTTTAAAAGTTATAAATGCAATGCTTTTTATAATTGAACCAATTAAGCAGATCTATCATCAAGAAGCAAACATGACCAAGGCCAACTGTAATTAAAAAAGAACACTTGAAGAACAAATTTTTGAAATAATGACCAGACATATATACATCAAAAGAAAGAAAAAGAAAGAGCAAAAAAGAACCAACAAGAGGCTCCAAAGAAGCTAAAAATTATAAGATAACTAAAATCAAAACAAAAGCTGATAGCCAAAAGCCATTTTGATGAACAAAAAAGAGGGGGAAACTGTAGTCCTATTAGAAAGGAAAGAACATGCAAGACCACCAAGATGACAAAAAAATTAAAAGTAGTCAATAAAAAGTCCAAATAGCCAAGAGAAAAGACTAATCGTCAAAGAAAAAGAGCCTGGTTCACCGAAATGCCAGAACAGGCAAACTGGATTTAATTTGGACCACTAGAAGAAGAAGCAAAATACTCACCAATAACTGTGTAAGCACCAACAAATGATCAGAGGATGTCCCATGTACAATGCTCTAGGCTAAGGTCTTGACTGGATGACCCTCAGAAGGCACAAAGAGTATCACCCATAGTACCATATTACTAAAGGTAGGAAAGAAGCTGATGACACAGGCCTGAATATGAAAACCTCAATTGAGAGGGAGACACAACAAGAGCGTGGCACCTCAAGTGATACTTTGGGTGAGAGAGGTGAGATGCCTGGTCCAAGTGCATGCAGAGGTAGTGCAAGCAGAAAGTACGTCATCTCACCAATCTATCATAAACAATGTGAAACTCTAAGGAATTCTAAGGGTGTCTAGGGCCTCCAATGCCAGCAATGGGCTGAAAGAATTAGGCGATCAATTTAGTGGACCTAAAGGTCCCATGTAAGGCCCAACGCCTTAACGGTGACAACCTCCCTCAAGAAAAGAGCCAAGCACCACTAATCTGAGTAGCGGGAAAAAGTGGATAGTGAGCCACCAGCGTCCTTGTACAAGCAATGGTATCTCCCTAGTATCTCATTGTATATAGTGCATCTGAAAATTAGTCCTCCTCTGGGTAGCAAAAGAAAGTAGATAGTGAGTCCCATCTGTTCTAAGAAACCATTGGACAACACGTAGCTTTTCTTTTTATCTCAAAACTTCTAAGAAAACACCACAAGAGTTGTCAAAAAAAAACATTCCACATAACTCATAAAATAACAAACAAGAAACTAATTTGGTTTGGTGTGTTGTTAATGGTTGGCAAAGATTTCAAAAACAAATTGGATATGGAAACCCCCTCTATGAAGTATGTATATGTGAGTCTATTGAGCTTTTACAATTTGCAAGATTGGGATGATTCCTCCTATGATTAGGTGAAATACTAGGTCATCAAGATTGCCTGTTGCCAACTACGAGCATTATGGGTGACTGCAATTATTGTAATTTGTTTAATCTTGTAAATTAAGAGAAATTAATTCTGTATTTCTCTATGCTCCCCTAAGTTTCGGGGACGGGGACGACAGGGGACAGTGGGACATGTTTTTGGTACGGGGGTACTTTTGGTCATTTTTTAGAGGACGATAGGGGACAGCTATAAAAAATAGGGAAATTTTTAAAAATATAGAGAAATTTAAAATATTCATATCAGAACATTGATAAAGCATTCATCATAGGCATTGTAGAAGATTAATACATAACATTAGACTTGAATTGAGATTTCACATAAGAATTGACAAACAAAGTAACAAAATTCAAATCCTTTTATTGTCAATCTGCATACATATTAAATAAGAATTATAACAAAATGCCCAAAGGCTTCAAGTTTCAAGTATAAAATGACAAAAACATAGAAAATATATGGTTGTCCCTAATCAGCAGATGCAACTAGTAGGTCTATATCAAAATTGGAGCTCAAGTTTGTGTCACTGTCAGATGCAAAGGCAAGGGGCAGTTTCTGAGTCCCCCAAGTTCCCAAAACGTTCCCAGGACGAGGACGAGGACGAGGGTACTAGGGTAGGGGACAGGTCCCCGTGGAGCACTGGCATTTCTGTATTGGCCATTAACCCGTCTTAAGCAGAACCTCGAGAATGGAAAAAAAATATAATGTGCACTAACCACTTAGGCATGTTATTAAAAGCCTTTCAAGGCTCATTTTTCTCTTTGGTGAGAGAAAATTGTGAAATTGTAAGGCAGAAATTTTGTTCCACTTCTTTTGCTAATAGATAGTTGTCTGTTTCCTCATGTTCTAGCTCTTGTACAATATCTTGTGAATGTTATTTATTTCAACGAGTCTTTTCTATATGCTTATGTGTGTGTAGTACCCCTAATAGATTCCATTTAAATCAATATAATTATTTTGGCAATAATTGTACTAAGACCATGGACAGCTTTCGATTAATGATTTATTAAGAGTTTTGATTATTTACTATTTAGCATTTAATAAGAAATGCTTTTGATTAAGGGTTAAACAGGTTTTGATGGGACCCAAAACCCAGTACATAACGGTTTTGAAGGGAACCATCAACCTAACAAAGGAAAGCAAACTGCAAATACAATAAATCACAAACCAACAGTAGCCCAACAACAGCCTCTAAAAGATAAACATGACTACATAGGCTGCATCAAACAAACAAGCAAGGGCCTGAGGCCCTCTTACAACCCGGTTTTAACCGGGACCAAAAACCCTTAGGTACACAAAGAAACTACCTGCATCTGCCACACATCAGCAAACCAGCCGCTCATGGAAAACACCACTGAGCCAAGAAAGAAAACCTGCTTAATGGTGTAAGACATCATCAAACCCCTAAACAAAAACGCCAACAACTCCAACAACCCCACCTCAATAGAGGAGTTAGAGAGCACAACAGACCGTTGGAGATAAAACCACTGTTCGAACCAAGAAACCAACTCCTAATCCACCTCAAAAGGAGGGATCTCCCCTCTATTGGAGAGAGTGTCATGACTGTCAGAACCCTGGTGGTTCTCAAATTGAAACCCTAATTGATTTTTGTTTGTTTTTGCAAATTTTCGTTTTTTTGTATTTTTTGAGGTTTTTACAGACAAAAGGAAAATTGCGATTTTCTTATGAAAATGATAGAAAATTCTAATAAATTCAAATCTTCTTGCAAATAGTTCAAAATAGCTCAGAGAACATATGCGCACCTATATATAATTTTTTAAGAGTTTCTACAATGCCAAAATCTGAATAAGAAATGCAATACATGAGATTTTATTAAAGAACCTAGGTGGCGGCTGCATTTAATGAGGATGGTACGGCCACATGGTATAAAGACTCTTCAGGCTCAAACCCCAATGCCAAATCTCCAGTAATCCCCAAGCGCACTGATGTCAAACAAGAAGCTGAAGAAGAAAGGCGTATTTTCTCTGGAAGAAATGTACGGCCAGCTGGTACAGACAGTACGGCCAGACTGCTGCAATTAATGATGAAGTACGGCCTCAAAGAAATGATGTCTTATCTCTTAAATAAGCCTTCTGATGAAATCGCGTTATTAACCTGATGATTTTCTCTGTGAATCTCTGCTAAAATCAATAGATAAGCTCAGTCTGTGACCTCTGGATGAAATCACCAAGTGCAAGCTTCAGGTGGTATTGCACAGCCTCAGTCTGCCTAATCTCTGAAGAGTTTTCGTTCTTCAGAAACGATCGTCTGCCAGGAACCCTAGGGTTTGCAAACTCCAATGCTCAGAGCAATAAAGACAAAATTGAATAATAATCAAGATAGTTCGATTTTGCCTTGAGAAGGTATATATTGCCCTTGAAGAAATTCGACCCAACTCTCTTTTAAAATAATCATTTAAATTAATGATTTAATTTGCACTTTT
Source organism: Sequoia sempervirens (assembly GCA_007258455.2). Taxonomy (NCBI): domain Eukaryota; kingdom Viridiplantae; phylum Streptophyta; class Pinopsida; order Cupressales; family Cupressaceae; genus Sequoia; species Sequoia sempervirens. Next base: position 615 of record VDFB02296372.1, on the reverse strand, counting down.
AACTTAGGAAAAATAATTAATTATTGGCGTCCCCTTTTTAATGAATATAAATACTCATTAAGTCACCTTTTAATAATATATTATAAAGTATAATTAAATACTTTATAATTAAGCCAAATGATTAAATATTTAAATATTTCAATAAAGTGACTTTATTATAAAGTCAAAATATTTCAGCCATTACTAAGCATTAAATATTCTTATTTCTCCGTCTCTAACATCAAACCGCCAAACCGGCTTCCATTCTCATTTAATGGTCGAACTGTGTGGCTCCCCGCTCAAATAGCAGCTTTTCCGCCGACCTAACTTTCTAAAATAGAAAGTTCCCTCAAAATGCTTCATCGAAGATTCTCAAGGGAAGGCCCAACCTCACACAACCGCAAAACCGGAGCTACCAAACACCGAAAGTAACGCCTGTGATGATCCTCTCAGACACTTGCCACCAGATCGAATGATAGGCTAACTCGCCACCACCAGGTTTTACTCAGGATGGGGACATGACAAATCACTCTCTCTTCCCCCGGAAATTGCTTGTCCTCAAGCACCCCAACTCGATGCTGTAAGATTCCTCTGCCCTCTATGTAGCATCCTCAACTGCAAATCTCCACTTGACCA
>VDFB02296371.1:0-26755 GCA_007258455.2 Sequoia sempervirens | reverse complement strand
CGGAAGATAAATCTTCCAGCCTGGAACCATGTCACCCAGGTTGGATAGATTAGATAAGATTTCTTGCTTTTGTCCTAGTTATCTTTTACGCAATTGCCAGTTTGGGAATTCTTTTTTAGAAATAGCTTTGTCTTCTTTCTAAGATTAATCTCTACTTTGCTTCACCGTTGGTGAATAAGAGATTATAAAAAGGGATTGATGTGTGCATTGTAGGAATACAGATTGAAGGTTTTTGCAGGAAATGGCACAGGATGAAAGAGAGGTTGCAGTGAACAAAAGGAGTTGAATATTATCCAAGTTTGCAGTATTGATGTGGATGCCAAGTTCTGGCAGTTGTTGTAAATTTCTTCCTTTCTATAGTAATAAAATATCTCTCTTTGAATGCTAGTTTTTCTCCATAGTTAGGGGTTTTCTAGGGTAAATCATTGTGTCAAAGTGTGATTGGTTTTCTTTGCATTCAGTATTTTAGTGAATGGTGTTGTGCATGCTTTAGTTCATTGTTTCAGTCCTTTGATTTTTGTTATTCGAATTCATGAGATTAGATAATAGTGAATTTATTGTTGGGTTTCACAACACAATAGAGGAGGCGTATTTTTCACACAGATAGGGCAACACCATTTAGATTCTTTAAATAAAACTCGAAAGATAGCAATATCTTACAAGATAAACACATTTCTTTACAGAGCTATTCCTAAATGTTCTTTTAGGAATATTTTTTTTAACATTTTAACCAAGCGTAAATAGAGGTAGAAAACCGAAGAACCTGATTATTTGGCTATTATTGATGTCGAGATCTTTTTCCCCAATCTGCAAGCCCAAATTTCTTCTGAAATTTACTCAATTCTATAAGCTTCCAAATTTCCCAAGAAGTATTTTCTGAACCAGGGAACACAATATTCAAGAATCAACTTCCCCCGCTTCGCAAATTTTTTCCCAAAGGTTATACACGCCAGTATTCCCCAATTCCGTTTCCTTTTCTACTGAGAATAATCCCAATTTTTCCTCCTTTAGTTAATACCACTCCCTCTATTTTATGGCTACTTCCATTACTAATGCAGTATATATCTCCTAATTAAACTCATTTACCTTATCTTCACTCTCGACAATTACTTTCCACCTCATTACAACTTATATTAATAGAATATCTCTAATTAGTCATTCACAATAATTCTCCCTAAACATTTTATTTGTTAATTTAACTTCTCATAAAATTACAAAATTCTATTAACTTAATATATGTATATTTTAATATTTTAATATTTCATTTAAATCATAAAGTTAAATTTATTAATTTTAACCTTTGAACTACTAAAAACCATATTTATTTTTATATTTTACTATTAATCATAATTTAACTTCATTTTTAAATCAAACAAACATAAATAATACTTATTATTATCACCTTTGTATCAAACATGTTATCGAAACACCTTCCTATAGCAGTACTCTATATATCAAACCAATCAAGCAAATAATTCAATTAAACTAAATACTCGACAGTAACTGACCCCAAGGCGATACAGGATGCAAATGACAACACAAAGGGAGAGGCACTACATTGCACAACCTGTAGATCCAATCAATGTAACATGAAAACCCACTATCACACTGAAAGTTGCAAATTTGAGATTTGAAAGAGAATAACCATGAAGACAACATGACTCAAGCATATATCAAGCTCAGACTCGATTTTCCAATCATGTCCACAATGAGCACCATAATCAAGGAATCCACCAAGCATCACCACACAATTGTTGAGTGACTGATCACGTACCAACAATCCCATGTAGAGAAAGAATCTCACCTCCTCACACCACACATGAAGAATTCATGCAAAATTGCAAGTATCTCATTCAATAACACCCCAAAAGCTAGAGTCTAGAAAATAGCTTAATTGCAACTCCACAAAACCATAAGTTTTCTTTGACAATGTAAAACTTGCAAATCACTGTGTTTGAAAAACACACATGGACATCCTCACCAACTTCACATCTAGAAGACTCAAAAGTCTGAAAAAAATACCATAATAGTTAAACCAAAATAATGGATTATCATATATGACCATAACCATAGATTTTTTAGGAAAATCTATAAAACCCTTAGATCCAAGGAACAAGAATCCAAGCCATGCAAGTACAAAGTATCCATAAAAGGAAAAAATAGTTCAGGAACTCCAAGCCCATTTCAGGCCAACTCCACAACCACCAACATGCACATGCATCCAAGGGAGACAAGCTATTATAGAAGCTTCCGGATCATCCAATGATCAACTCCATAGCCTACATGCAATCAGGGTAACAAAAGCAATGCCTTCCAATACCACGAAAAAACACCGAACATAAGCACATTACTCCATAGCTGAAAAAAAACGCAAGCTTCTCCATATCATCAGGGAGCCTCTCACATAGACATCCAATATGAAAGCTTTGCTGTCAACTAGGAGCTTCAAATCACACCATTTTAACATGACCAAATCCATTTTCTTTGTCTTCACCATCCTTCAAGTTGCATGTTGTCTCCTAAAAATAAAACAAAAAAGCAAGAACTTCCACTCACCAAAGGATCAATATTTAGCTGATTCCTTCAAATTTCCTCAAGCTTTCCATGCTAAGAAATCTTCACAAAAGGAAAACCCAGAACTAGAAACACCATGAATTCTTACATGCATCAACATGCAAGCACATACAAGCCACATGCTAGTCCATGCAAGTACATGCAACTCACAAATTTGCACATGCAAGCAAAAAGAAAATCCTAAAAGAAAGCTCTGATACCAATTGAAAGAAAATTGTTTCATCCCAGAACAAACATCTAAAATTAGTAGGTTCCTTTAGTAAGCTATGTTTCTTCAGAGAACCTCAAAAATCACATACTACTATGCCACAAAACAAAATCAGACATAGTTTATTTCCACCATTAATCCTTAGAGGAAAGTTCATGCAATTTTAACCAATTTCAACAACATGCATTAAACATATTCAATAAACAAAACCATTAAACTTGAAAGATAAAGCATAAGACATGAACACAAATATTTACGTGGGGAAAACCCTTTCAAGTAAAAAATCCCACCCTCCAAAAGTATAGATCCATTGTATTATTCAACAACCAAATACATGGTTACAATACAATTGTAGGCTCTAGGCCTTTACATGGAGATTTACATCTTATTCCATCTGGAGAAAATCTAGCAGCATAACCCATGTGAATTCAATATCTCCTCTCACAACTCCTTAAGTAGAAAATCATATTTATAGAGCTTACAATTCACAAATTAGACATTTCTAAATCAATTGTAAAAACTCAAAACATAAATAGAAAATGCCTTCATGCACAACTCCACCTGTAAAATCAACTTTCCAACTTGACTCCTTATAAAAAAAAGAGCCTGCAAGTTGTAACTCAAAAGACAACATGAGAAAATTAGCAACATTCAATATATGGAAATATCAATGCTATGGGAGAAATCAAAGGTTGAGACACCTTCTTTTTCCTAACATTATCCCACTTGTCGAACACCTTTGAAGAGTCCATGAAAGTAACATGATTTAACTGCTAAGAGTCGACTGATCAAAATACACCATCATATCCATACATGCAATCACAAGAATCTTGAACAATGCTATCATGCTCCAACCAAGACACCTGCAACAACATCCAAGATTTCCACCATCTCAGGAAAAAAATCTTGCCATCCTCCATGGAAAGGAACAAGCCATGGTGTATATACACTAGTCCAAAGAACACAAACATAAGATCTAACTGATAGAAAAGGCTACAGAATATTTCCACCACTCCATTGTGCTCACAATCTATACAAAAGCATCAACAACATCAACTTCAAAGCCCACAACTTGAACACAACCCTGAATTCATCCTCCAAAAAATAAGATAGAACATCAATTAGAACAACAACAAGGAAAATGACTACTCCCATCCAACTGACCAACCCAAGCGAATTAAAATAGCACACATAGCAAGAGTTAATCCATCCAATCACCCATACCTTGAAGGTGTCCACATCAACAAACTCATGCCCCCTACATAGCCAACCATCAACTGCGAATATAAGCTCCATGTTCCAAACAGTCGAAGAAGACCAAACACATCTAGGAACTCCCACTACATGGGTAATGTCGAATTTGAAAGTATCAAAGGCATACCAAGTCTACTAATCACAACACATATGAAGTGTAACCATGTAGTACCAAGGAAAATCCAAAAAGACCTACAAATCCTACAAGCAACTGCTACAAGAAACATCTCTCTCAACTATCTTCCACATCTCTCCCATGTTCTCCGTATCTGATAGAAGAAAAAGATACAAGAACCTCCATGTCATCACCCAAGTGAAAACACATGACCACAAACTAGTGATCATCACAACTCCACATAGAAATCTCACATCTAGAGTCATATGAGTCTGAGCATACAAGAAGAAGAACCAGATTAAAGAAAAAAACATACAAATCATAAACATGTAGCATGCCCTTCTACATACACCGCTAAGTGCCAATTGTGTCAAGTAAGATCTCCTTCACAACCCCAAGATAAAATCCATAACAACATCAAAACTCATTCAACCTAAAGAGATCAAACATAACATATGAATCATATATCTACATGGATGTAAGCTTCTCAAAGAAGATCAAACTACTCCATTTCCCATCTCGGGAAATCAACCTAGTACCATCCCCTATAATCATCAAAAAATTAAAATGTAAACCTAAGGAGATAACCATGCTATCCATCTCTCACAATGAATCCTCTAGAACCATCTAATAACACCTCAAGATTCATGTTTATGAAAGAAAGCATAAAGTACCTAATAAAAACAATGGGAAATGCCTCTCAAGCGATATGCCATCGAGTAGATCAAGAGCGGGGAATGAGAATGCTCCTCCAAGATATGCAAGCCATCATGACTCCTCCAAGAGCAATCTCCTCATAGGTCTTTGTTGAACTCACATCCAACCAAGGTGTAGGCTCCTCAGACTTTATGCTGAAATCTCATCAAGAGTAACCATCTCAACAACACTTCTCTCGTCTCAAGAGAAATATAACCTCACCTTATTCTCAATGTATCCATGAGCACCAAAAAATAATCATCTCATCCTAAACTCCATATGCAACAAAGCACTATCATGAAGCTCTCAAGAACATGACCTATGCACTCAATACAAAGAGGACCACCAAACCACTGTCAAAGCTCCAATCATTTGAATTAGGAACTTATCATGACATCATTATCTTACCATCCCCCTTAGGAGATCCCATGCTCCAAGTGAACATACCATGGTCTCTAGAGCAATGCATCATGCCAAAACTCTAATGTGCAATCAAGAGTATACCATGACATAAAAAAAAAAAAAACTCTAAACCAACATCACCTGTCAAGCACCACCAACACCTCAACCCAAAGATCACAAGAGTCCTCCATGGCTTTGAGATGCTACACAACCTCAAATAGTGTTCACATGCAAATGGGAATAAACCCTTCTGCAGCAACAAGATCTAAGAGTCCCTTTGAAACATCTGCATCACTAAAGTAGATCATTCACCACATAGTAATGAATACATAGTCACTGCTAAAAATCCCACTAAACCATGGTACTGAGCTTTCCAAGAACATGACACACCATCTCCCAAATTTGAAAACCATCGAGGTCCACGCATATACAAGTGTATTGTTGATAACACAAAGTGAAACCAAGATCTCCAAATCAAGGAAATACACCACGCTATAGGACTCCAACACTGAATATCTAGGTACTCTCATATCATCCATACTCTCATCTCAAAGCAACCACACTAATGCACAAGTGACCACAAACAAGGCCAACTAATAAGTCTACATCAATATAGAATCAAATAGTCATCTATGCAATGATGTAGGTAAAGAAAACCCACAAAATTGCACAACCCGTAGATCTAATCAATGTAACATGCAAATCCACTATCACATTGGAAATTTCAAATCTAAGATTTGAAAGAGAATAACCATGTAGAAAACATGAATCAAGCGTAGATCAAGCTCAGATCCAATTTCCCAATCATGTCCACAATGAGCACCATAATCAAGGAATCCACCAAGCATCACCACACAAATGTTGAGTGACTAATCACGTACCAACACTCCCGTGCAGAGAAAACATCTCACCTCCTCACACCATGCATGAAGCATGCATGCAAAATTGCAACTATCTCATCCAGTAACACCCCAAAAGCCAGGGTCTAGAAAATAGCTTAACCATAGCTCCACAAAACCACAAGTTTTCTTTGACTCTATAAAACCTATAAAACCACTGTGTTTTAAAAACACCCATGCACATCCACACCCACTTCACATCTGGAAGATTCAAAATTCTGAAAAAAATACCATAATAGTTAAACTAGAATAATGGATTATCATATATGACTATAACCATAGATTTTTTAGGAAAATCTATAAAACCCTTAGATCTAAGGAACATGAATCCAAGCCATGCAAGTACAAAGTATCCATAAAAGGAAAAAAAATAGTTCAAGAACTCCAAGCCCATTTCATGCCAACTCCACAACCACCAACATGCACATGCATTTGAGGGAGACAAGCTATTACAGAAGCTTCTAGATCATCCAATGATCAAATCCATAGCCTACATGCAATTAGGGTAACAAAAGTAGTGCCTTCCGATACCAAGAAAAAATACCCAACATAAGCACATTACTCTATAGCTAAAAAACAATCCAAGCTTCTCCATATCTTAAGGGATTCTCTCACACAAACACCCAATATGAAAGCTTTGCTGCAACACAACCACAAAGCAAACAAACACAACCCATGTATTAGGATTATTTCACTGTCAACTAGGAGCTTCAAATCACACCATTTCAATATGAACAACTCCATTTTCTCTGTCTTCACCATCCTTCAAGATGCATGCTATCTCTTGAAACTAAAACAAAAAAGCAAGAACTTCCACTCACCAAAGAATCAATCTTTAGCCGATTCCTTCAAATTTCCTCAAGCTTTCCATGCTAAGAACTCTTTATAGAAGGAATACCCATAACCAGATACACCAGGAATTCTTACATGCAAGCACATGCAAGCACATGCAAGCACATGCAAGCACATGCAAGCCACATGCTAGTCCATGCAAGTACATGCACCTCACAAACCTGCACATGCAAACAAAAAGCAAATCCCATAAGAAAGCTCTGATACCAATTGAAAGGAAATTGATTCATCCCAGAACAAACATCTGAAATCAGTAGGTGCCTTCGGTAAGCTATGTTTCTTCAGAGAACCTCAAAAATAACATACTACTATACCATAAAGTGGAATCAAATTGTTTATTTCCACCATTAATCCTTAGAGGAAAGTTCATGTAATTTTAACCAGTTTCAACAACATGCATTAAACAGATTCAATAAACAGAACCATTGAACCTAAAAGATAAAGAATAAGACATGAACACAAATATTTATGTGGGGAAAACCCTTTCAAGTAAAAAACCACACCCTCCAAAAGCATAGATCCATTGTATTATTCAACAACCAAATACATAGTTACAATACAATTGCAGGCTCTAAGGATTTACATGGAGATTTACATCTTGTTCCATCTAGAGAAAATCCGGTAGCATAACCCCTATGAATTCAATATCTCCTCTCACAACTCCTCAAGTAGAAAATCATATTTATAGAGCTTATAATTCAAAAATAGACATTTCTAAATCAATTTTCAAAACTCAACATAGAAATAGAAAATGCCTTCATGCACAACTCCACTTGTAAAATCAACTTCCAACTTGACTCCTAATGAAAAAAAAAAACTACAAGTTGTAACTCAAAAGACAATGTAAGAAAATTAGCAACATTCAATATATAGAAAAATCAATGCTATGGGAAAAATCAAAGGTTGAGACACCTTTTTTTTCCTAACAGATATTGCAAAGAATAGTGTTTCAGATATATACAAAGCATGTGGAAATTCAACATCAATGCATTTGATAATTGGTTGGAAGTTGTGAGATAGAGCTGCAATATTGCTCCAAACATTGGAGTTGGCTAATGAAATGCTCATCAAAATGATTGGTCTCAAAAAATATAAAAAATTTGTCTGAACAAAATAATTAGAGGCTATTCATGGGACTAAGTCCAGTTTTGATTTATTGAACTCCTAAGTAAATCTTACAATGGTGAAAATGTACAAACATATTTACAAATATACATTTTCTTTTTCCAAAAAACTAATCATTAGATACTATGTGGAATCATTTGATCCAACCTGAGAATGATGAACACCCATTCAACAACACAAAATTGGTATATAAATCATCAACACTTTTTACAATGACTCAAAATGGGTACGCAAATCATGATGATTCACACTATAATATGAACTGGGCATGTTAAACATGAACACCCATCTTAGAAACATGGGAAAGGGCATCCTAATCCACCATCACAACATGGGAAAGGGTATTCTAATCCACCACTGAATTAATGGCCATCATCATTGTTACCTAATTTTCACCCTCAGGCTCAATCAGGCAAGGCATCTATGTTGCAGATGTTCATAAGGGCCAAATGGGATATCTCCATTGAGGGTTATTTCATGCATCTGATGACATTTCACAGGGAGCTCAGTTGGGAAGCCTGCTTTGTTGGGAATATGCCTCAATATTCATAGGCTTAGCCTCCATTAGAGCCAGGTCAGTATGACATCTTCACTGTCCGACCGACTGGCTACTTTGTTACATTCCATTTTGAACAGGTCGCTATGACCTAGTTTCTGTCTTGCCAAACGAAGCTACAGAGCCTATCGCTATGAAAGGAAGGGTTCAGTATGACCTCTTATTGCATGGATTTCTCTAGCCGATAGGCCATTCAATCGTCATTTGGCAAGACTCATGGCGACCACGGGCTTTGGGATAACAAAGTGGCTCGGTGAGAAGTCCCAACGAAGAGTTAAAGTCTCGTCGACAACAGCTAGTTTAAAAGTCATCGGGGAAACTCTTGCCAGAATAAATACTGTCGGTAAGAAGTCTTACCGATATGAGAAAGTCACACTGACTGCATTCCTTTGGGGTAAGTCCTAGTGCTCGGTGAGAAGTCCCAGCGAAACTAACATGTCTCGCTGACAGTGCCTTATGTTGAAGTCTTCGGCCTGGTAATTTGAGCTCGCCAAGAGGTCTCGGTGACCCGGGGGTGCTTTGGCGACAACAATGAACTCGGTGATGTCTCGCCGACAATAAAGTGAATAGCTCGGGCAGACAGGAGGAGTTCGCTGTGAAGTCTCAACGACCGCGTGATGTCTCACCGACCAGAAGGTAAAGACCTCAACGAAAGAGAAGACCTCAGTGTGAGGTTTGGGCGAACCAAGGAGGTCTCGCCAACAAAAGGAGCTTGCCAAGGAGTATCTCAGCGAAGCAAAAGGAGCTCAGCGGTATGACTTTTGGAGACATCGACAAAGGTCTCCCTGACATGAATTTCATCGATGTAGTGCCTGATTGTCAAAGTGATGTCTTATCGACATCATGTGGTCTCAGCGACAGAGGAGAGATTGGTATGAATGTTGGACCTTACTATGAAGTCTTCCCGACTTGCCACGGTCTTGTCAAAGGAAATAAAGAGCTCGGTGGAATGGAATGTGTTCAGGGTGACATCAAAGTAGTCTCAGCGACAGAAGATGAAGGGTCTCCGCGTAGCCTTTTTCTTTCGATAAAATGTCTCACTGACACTTGGGTGTCTTGCCAAATGAAGAGGAGCTTGGGGAGAGATCAAAATGAACTCGGCGAAAGAGAAGACCTCGGTGTGAGGTCTGGGCGAACCAAGGAGGTCTCACCGACAAAAGGAGCTCACCGAGGAGTATCTTAGCGAAGTAAAAGGAGCCTTTGGTGTAACATTTTTAGCTCGCTATTAAGTCTTAGCGACACGGGAAGGTCTTGGCGACATAAGAAACGTCATCGGAAAAGGTCTCACCGACCAGTGGAGCCTCCCGAAACGAAAGAAGTTCGCCAAAGGGAAGGGAATTCTACATGACGTCTCGGCAAACTAAGGGGGTCTTGCCGACAGCAAATGAACCAAGCTCGCCAAGAGTTGAGGCTTTGGCATGAGGTCCTAGCGACTTCTTGAGGTCTTGCCAAAGTGGATTGACTTTCGTATAACGTTGTGTTTTCACCCTGGGTCTCACCGATGTGGCAATGTCTCCCCGACTGAGGAGAGGGTGGACTCATCACTAAAACATATGTAGCTCGTTATGACTCTTGCCGACGATATGAGTCATGCCGATAAGTTGCAAAATGATATAATCGCATCGGGGAGACACGATGAGTGTCTCACCGACATGCAATTCTGACTAAGCAAGCCTTTGACAGTCGACAGTCTCATGTGGCGTATGGCCAGCCAATCGGAGGGAGCTAGAGGCAAGTCATAGCAGCTTGACCAACAAAAAGAAAATCAATAGAATGTGAATCGACACGGATCTGTTATGAGCTCAGGAGCATTCAAAGCGCTTAGCCGAAGTGGTTCAAACACGACACGATGCTAGGAAGTGAATGCGATAGCTGCAAAATATCTGCAGAGGCTTCTCCAGAGATGACTCTTCGTCGACGTGGACACACAGGATTCAACATTAATTTAGTCAAAAGATCTAAGGAAAAATCTACTCCGAGGATGGATTTTTTGTAAGCCCTAAGGGGCCGACACAGTTTGTATATAAGGCATTTTTTTTCCTTTTTTGTAGTTAGTTCGAATTATACACTCTAAAGAGTTAGTGATTTTTGTCAATCCTTTCTCGACTAAATGTATGTTTTGTAACTCAACTGAAATCTGGAATGCAAAATAGAGTTCACCTTGAAAACAAGTACTAATGCTCTTACCACTCTCATTTTTGTATGTTAGCTTATGTATGTATTTCTTTAACAATGTTTTTCTAAATCTGTATTCATACCACAAAGCTGTGAAGTTTGTTTCTTCCTTCTGGAGATATGTATGTAGATCAAACCTATCAAGGGTGATGCATAAGTCTTATGGGGTTATGTTGAGTAAGTAAAACAACTGCAATCTAGTTTCCTCAGTGTGGTTGCATCTTGTTTTCATTTCTTGATTTCTTATCAACTCAGTGTATCACCATAGGAATAGTTCAGTATAATTTCATTTTGTATGCACTTCTTCTCCCTTTACCTCACAAAGATCAATAGTTTAGGTGATACCCAAAGGAAGCCGACCTTCTCTGGAGGTTCACTCCAATCTCAGGTGACCCACAGCCTTGGAGTGATCCAATGTTTCACTAGAAAGCTCAGTTTTTACAACTTTTCATAGGGTGCATTTCTAGGTGACAACAGTTTCTGGCACGCCCAGTGGGATAGAAATTATATTCAATTGCTGGTTTAGTATGCAACCAGTGAATTCTAGAGTTTATAGAAGTCCTTTGGCATACTTGGCGACTCCACAAAGAGGAAGAACTCCAGAAATCAACACCTTCTACAGTTTATGAAAAGAGTTCAAACAAGAAGCAACTTAGGGCCCTTTTGAATATCTGCAGCTGTTACCACCAAGAAGACCAGGTAGAGCAACAAAGAGGAAAGAAACAACAATTATTTATTATAGAAGAACTCAGTCCACTCCTCCATTTGTAGGGTCTCATTTCGCTGCACCAACAAATCCACCTCAAATACCTCCAATGGCTGCTCCAAGGAATCAACCCTTTGTTGCTTTCAATGGAGGGATTCCTTTAAATTTGGCACAACACAATGACATCCCGATGGCACCCTTGAAGAGTCTGCCAAATTTCATAGGAGAAGACCAAACTACTCCCATTGAACATATGAGAGATGCGGCTTTGTTATGTGGAGTCCGTCACATAACCCAAGAGGATGTTGCAGTGAGATTACTAGCTGCTTCACTGAAAGGAAGAGCTATGCAGTGGTATAGGAGCCTACCAGTCAATTCAATTGCAACATGGGATGAATTTGGAGACAAGTTGCATAAGCAATTTCAAGACAGGTCTGACAATTTATCTCTATTGGAACAATTGACTACAATTAAGAGGGCTCCACAAGAGCAGATGAATGACTTCAACTTCAGATTCCAAAGAACATGGGACAGAATCCCTGCGACGGTGAGGCCACTTCTAGAATACACATTTTTATACATTTTGAGGGCTCTGAAAAATGATATAGCTATCATGATACAGTCAATGGGAGGAGTGTCTTTACCAGATGCCTTTGAAATAGCTATCAGAGCTGAAAACAACTTAATACAAGTTGGTAAGCTTTCTCCCAGGCCACCGATGCCAATATTTCTAGAAATTCATGCAAACATTCCTTTGCAAATACCTCCTTTCACACCTCTACTAGCTGTACCAATGCTGCCAATTGCTGTTCCAGCCGTTGATAGACAAGAAAGTGTTGCTTTAGGCTCATCACAGGAGTTACAAGAGATCAAAAGTCTTTTACAGACTTTTGGTAACAAGTTGGTGAACTTGGAAAAACAACAGACCTATTCTAGGCCTTATCAACAGCAGAATCAGGCCTCAAGTCATCCTTTTCAAGGTCAACAACAACAATTCCAGGGGAATAGACAACATTATCAAGGCAATTATCAAGGCACAAGACAAAATGTCGCTACAAAACCTTTTCAGTCCTATAACCCTGCTCCAATTAGTGCTGTCAAAGAGCTTGTTCCTGTTCAAAATAATCTGGCTGTTGATTATGAATGGTGTTATCCATGTAATCAGCCACATAATCAAGCTACATGCTCTAATGGCATCATCAATCAAGCTCTTATGGTGTAAAATGCTGTAGGTGCGCAAGATTTGCCTAAGGAGGGGTATCCACAACAGCGAGATCAACCTGGAGATGATTCAACTCTCCTAAATTGGCAAAGAGAAGAATTATGTGGAGTGAACCAAGATGACACATCTGTTGCTGCTAATATTAGAGCCAAGAAGAGGGCTTTTGAGGTTGAACAAGCAACAAATAAAGATAAAGGAGCTGCTGGTCCATCAAATTAGCAAGTACCACACACTTTGCAGCGAGGTCACGACACTAGTAAGGAGCAATATTTACATGCTACATCCGCAAGTCAAGTGCAACCTGACCATGTTGTTGTGAAGATGCAGCCAAAGGTAAACATATATGCACCTTTCAACATTGTTGAAAGTATGAAAAAAATGAATGTTTCAATTTCAATGTGGGATTCTTTAGCAATCCCTGGTCAATCAATTTGTGTCAGTCAGCCTTATCAAATCCAGTTAATTTAAATCCTTCAAATGAAGTCTCTTTAGGCCAAACAAAGTCAATTTTAACCAATGCACTTTTGGACACTACCCCACAATAAAGTGATGGTGTCAAGCCCCCTCCTTTATATGTTTCCTTAATAGTAGGGAATAAATTAGTGCACAATTGCATGGTTGATAGTAGGGCTAGCAGTTCCGTAATGCCAAAAAAGATTGTAGACCAACTAGGTTTACAATACCAGCCATTGGAAAAGGGAGTACTTCAATTGGATGGGACAAAAGTAAACACTATAGGTGTTATTAAAAATCTGAATCTCACACTACATGCCTGTCCCAACTTTTCAATCCCACAAGATGTCTTTGTCATAGATTTGCCTCCATTTTTTGCTTTATGCCTCTCTAGAGACTTCACGGCTAAAATTGGAAGGTATTTGTCTTCAAATTGGTCCCATATGCTTTTTAGGACTAGGTATGGTACTAGGGTAACCATAACTTCTGAGTCCCTTGCTAAGGATCACATCGAACCTTATGTGCCATTTGCTATAAATGTTAACTCTATTGTTTTAGAGGATACTGAACTTGCTGCAGCACAAGAGTTACAAGCTGAGAGTGTACCTGAGGTGCTCTTGAATGAATGGGCAGTTGAAAACGTGGTTGATAATCCAAATGAGCTTATTCAGGTTGTTGGTCTGGGCAATTATATATTGCATGAAGCTGGGACAGAAATGCCAAATCTTGAGAGAAGTGCAGCAAGTCAGTTCGAGCAGTAGAATGAATTATGGGAGATGTATTTTGATGGTTCAAGAAGCAAAAATGGTGCTGGAGGAGGTGCAATGCTTGTATCTCCACAAGATGATAAGTATTATGCTGCTTTCCGTTTTGCTTCTGCGTGCTCCAACAACACTGCTGAGTATGAGGGCCTTGTTCAAGGTCTTGAGTGGGTAAGGAAGAGAGGAATAACCTACTTGAAAGTATATGGGGACAACGAGTTAATTGTTAATCAAATAAGAGGCTTGAATGTGGCTAAAACTGACACACTAAAGTCTTATAGAAACAAAATGTGGAACATGTTCGAGGAATTTGATGCCTTTAATTTAGTATCTATTCCAAGGAATCAAAACAAGCATGCTGATAGGCTTGTAGCCATTGGGGCACAATTTGATATTCTAGGTGACATTAGAAAAGAGAAAGTACAGCAGTATGTGAAGGTTGTGGTCAGACCATCAATTCCTGATAACAACATTCACTGGCAAGTTTTTTACAGTGATGAACATATTCTTTCCTTTTTGCTAGAAGAAGATCAGTTCTCCATGGTGAATCAAGCAAAACTCAAGCAACAGTATGACGATCAAGTCATACATCTGAGGATGAATAAGTTTCCCAAAGGCCTTGTTACCTTAGAGTCAATTTTCAGTACTGATGATCAGCCTAAAAAGGGTAAACGTGGCTTGCAAATCAAAGAAGAACATTATGAAGAACTGAAGATTTTCAAAGGTAAACTTCTTAAGATAGGCAAAATTTGTTCACATGAAGATAAACAAGCTTTTGTTGCTTTATGCCAAAAATTTCATGATGTCTTTGCTTGGGAATATTCGGATTTGAAAGGATTTGATCCCCATATTGCTCAACAAACAATTGAGTTAGAGCCTGATGCTAAGCTAGTAAGATAGAAACAAAGGCCCTTGAATCCTAAGCTGGAGCCCTTAATGATTAAAGAGCTGACTAAACTAGTTGAGGGGGGTATTATCTTTCCTATTAAACACACTTCATGGGTTTCTAACCTTGTGCCGGTTAGGAAGAAAAGTGGAGAAATAAGAGTTTGTGTACACTTTAGGGATCTTAACCGATCATCTATGAAAGACCACTATCCGCTACCCTCTATGGAAAAAATCTTACAAGAAGTTGCTGGTTCTGAAAGATTTTTCTTATTAGATGGTTTTTCAGGGTATAATCAGGTGCTGGTTAAAGAGGAAGATCAGTTTAAAACTTCTTTTACAACTAAATGGGGCACCATGGCATACAAAAGGATGCCTTTTGGTTTATCTAATGCTGGTGCCACGTTTCAGAGGGCCATGGACATGGCATTTCAAAGTTTGATCAATAAGGTTATGCTAATTTATTTGGATGACATTATAGTTTATTCTAAGAATGCTGATGAACATTTGTTACATCTTAGACAAGTTTTCAAAAAATGCAGAGAGTTTGGTATCTCTCTCAATCCAAAAAAGAGTATCTTTTCTATTCATGAAGGGAAATTATTAGGACACAGTGTCAAAGAAAGGAATTACTATTGATCCTGAGAGAGTGAAAGCCACACTTGAGTTGCCATTACCTAATCACAAGAAGGGTCTGCATAGATTTTTGGGCCAAATCAACTTTCTGAGAAGGTTCATCCCTGATGTCGCAAACCTGTTACAACCTTTAACAGCTATGTTAAAGAAAAATGCAGTTTTGAGTTGGACAAAAGATGCCAAGAACAGTTTTGAGGCAACTAAGGAGGCCTTAGTAGCAACTCCTATGCTGGTAAATCCTAATTTTTCTAAATATTTTTATTTGTATGCTTATGGTAGCACAAGTCACATTTCTGCAATATTGGTTCAAAAAAATGAAGAGAATTTATAACAACCAATAGCCTTTTTCAGTCAAGGTTTGGTTGATTATGAACATAAATACTCCTTTGTAGAGAGGCATGTTCTTGCTGTGATCAGAAGCCTGAAGAAATTCAAGCCTTTGATCTCTCATAATAAAATTCATGTCATGGTGGCACACTCAAGTGTGAAGGAATTTTTATTGAATAAAGATCTGAATGAAAAAAGAGCAGGGTGGATCACTAAGGTCATGGAGTATGATGTAGATATTAAGATCACAAAATTGGTTATAGGAAAGGGTCTCTGTGAACAACTTGCTACTGGGTCAATCAGTGAAAGTGAACTAGAAAAGGATGTTATCCTTGCTAATACAAATGAGTTTCAGGATGCTCGAGACAATGTGCCTGTGGGGATAACTAATTGGGTTCAAGATATGACCCAATTTTTACAAACTGGTGAGTGTCCACCAAGTTTGAACAGAGCCAAAAGGAGATACTTTAGACTGCAATCCATACCATATATGCTGATGGGCAATGTTCTTTTCAAAAAAGGTCTGAATGGTGTTATATTAAGATGCATTCACAGTGATCAAATTGAAAAAGTACTTCATGAGTTTCATGATGGAGCTGCAGGAGGTCACTTTTCTCCCAGAACTACTACCTGGAAAATTATGAGAGCTGGTTACTACTGGCCCAGCTTGTTCAAAGATGCATATTCCTATTCAAGAAAGTGTATCAAATGCGCTCTATTTTTAGGAAAGGAAAAACTACCTGCTATGCCTCTACATCCAATTCAAGTGGAGCAACCCTTCATGAGATGGGGCATTGATTTCATTGGACCAATAAATCCACCTTCCAGTACTGGTCACAAGTGGGTGCTCACAGCTACAGACTATTTCACAAGGTGGACAGAAGCAATAGCTTTGAAAGAAGCAAAAGAGTCTTCAGTTTTGAGCTTCTATGAGGATATAGTCACCAAATTTGGAGTTCCTGACTCCATCATATATGATAATGCTCTTGCATTCACGGGTCTAAGAGTAACTGATTGGGCCGTTAAACATGGCATTCATTTGAATACATCCTCAAATTATTACCCTGAGGGTAATGGTTTAGTTGAAAGCACAAATAAGAATCTCATCAAGATCATTAAAAGAACCATAGAGGATAATCAAAGGACCTGGCACATCAGTTTAAAGAATGCACTTTGGGCAGACAGAGTGACCCCTAAGAGGTCTATTGGCAATTCACCATATATGTTGGTCTATGGCAAAGAGGCAAGATTGCCCCTATCTGTGGAGCTTCCAACTCTAGACATTGTTCACCAGTTGGAGATGCTTGAGGGACATGACCCAATGTTTGTAAGGTATGCGGAGCTCATGGAGCTCGAAGAGTCAAGGGATAGAGCAATGAAAGCTTTGGAGTATCATTAGCTCCAAATGGAAAGAACATTCGACAAAAAGGCTACAACATAATCTTTTAAGGTGGGAGACCTCGTGCTCAAATGGGATGTTCTGAAAAGCAGGCCAGACCATCACACCAAGTTCGACAATATGTGGACTGGTCTATTTATTATCACAGGCTGTAAGGAGCACAATGCGTATCGACTGTCCACAACAGAAGGTGAAGTGCTTCCTATCCCAGTTAATAGGATACACCTCAAGCCCTGTTTTCGAGTTTGACAGGTCCATCTATTGTACATATTAGTTTAGGCTTTATGTTTTCCATAAGTGCTGTTTCAGCACAGTAAATATTTCTCTTTTCAGTTTCCCTTGTCTTGCTATTTTTGGCAACCTGTTGTGTCCTATGGATTTCATGCGAATTGCGGCCATGTGCAAAACTGATGTTCTATTTGTTTCTGGGTTTCCTAACGACTCCATGCCCAATGGATAGGCCTAGACTACTGGTCTTCATGTTTAGCAGGAAAACATCCAGCAAAGGTCGCCATTAATGTTACCTAATTTTCACCCTCAAGCTCAATTAGGCAAGGAATCTATGTTGCAGATGTTTATAAGGGCCAAATGGGATATCTCCATTGAGGGTTATTTCATGCATCTGATGAAATTTCACAGGGAGCTCAGTTGGGAAGCCTGATTTGTTGGAAATATGCCTCAATAGTCACAGGCTTAGCCTCCATTAGAGCCAGGTCGGTATGACATCTTCACTCTCTGGCCGACTGGCTACTTTGTTACATTTCGTTTTGAATAGGTCACTGTGACCTAGTTTCTGTTTTGCCGAACGAAGCTGTAGAGCCTATCGCTGTGACAGGAAGGGTTTGGTATGACCTCTTATCACGTGGATTTCTCTAGTTGATAGGCCATTCAATCGTCGTTCAGCGAGACTCATGGCGACCACATGCTTCGGGATAACAAAGCGGCTCGGTGAGAAGTCCCAGCGAAGAGTTAAAGTCTCGCCGACAATAGCTGGTTTAAAAGTCATCGGGGAAACTCTTGCCAGAATAAATACTATCGGTAAGAAGTCTTACTGATATGAGAAAGTCACACCGACTGCATTCCTTCAGGGTAAGTCCTAGCGCTTGGTGAGAAGTCCCAGCGAAACTAACATGTCTCGCCAACAGTGCCTTATGTTGAAGTCTTCGGCGTGGCAATTTGAGCTTGCAAAGAGGTCTCGGTGACCCAGGGCTTTGGCGACAGCAATGAACTCGGTGATGTCTCGCCGACAGTAAAGTGAACAGCTCAGGCAGACAAGAGGAGTTTGCTGTGAAGTCTCAGCGACCGCGTGATGTCTCACTGACCAGAAGGTAAAGACCTTGGCGAAAGAGAAGACCTCAGTGTGAGGTCTGGGTGAACCAAGGAGGTCTCACCAACAAAAGGATCTCACTGAGGAGTATCTCAGTGAAGCAAAAGGAGCTCAGCAGTATGACTTTTGGAGACATTGGCAAAGGTCTCCCCGACATGAATTTCATCGATGTAGCACCTGACTGTTGGAGTGATGTCTTACTGACATCATGTGGTCTCAGCAACAAAGGAGAGATCGGTATGACTATTGGACCTTGCTATGAAGTTTTCCCGACTTGCCATGGTCTTGCCGAAGGAAATAAAGAGCTCGGTGGAATGGAATGCGTTCGG
This sequence comes from Sequoia sempervirens, assembly GCA_007258455.2. Classification (NCBI taxonomy): domain Eukaryota; kingdom Viridiplantae; phylum Streptophyta; class Pinopsida; order Cupressales; family Cupressaceae; genus Sequoia; species Sequoia sempervirens. The sequence goes on along the minus strand of VDFB02296371.1, from coordinate 7,854 downwards.
GGTGACATCAAAGTAGACTCAATGACAGAAGATGAAGGGTCTCGGCATAGCCTTTTTCTTTTGATAAAACATCTCACCGACACTCGGGTGTCTTGTTGAATGAAGAGGAGCTTGGGGAGGTATTGAAATGAACTTAGCAAAAGAGAAGACCTCAGTGTGAGGTTTGGGCGAACCAAGGAGGTCTCGCCGACAAAAGGAGCTCATCGAGGAGTATCTCAGCGAAGTAAAAGGAGCCTTTGGTGTAACATTTTTAGCTCGCTATTAAGTCTCAGCGACACGGGAAGGTCTTGGCGACATAAGAAGCGTCATCAGCAAAGGTCTCACTGACCAATGGAGCCTCCCAAAATGAAAGAAGTTCGCCAAAGGGAAGGGAATTCTACGTGACATCTCGGCGAACTAAGGGGGTCCTACCGACAACAAATGAACCAAGCTCGCCGAGAGTTGAGGCTTTCGACATGAGGTCCTAGCGACTTCTTGAGGTCTTTCTTAAGTGGATTGACTTCGGTATAACGTTGTGTTTTCACCTTGGGGTCTCACCGATGTGGCAATTTCTCCCTGACTGAGGAGAGGGTGGACTCATCACTGAAACATATGTAGCTTGTTATGACTCTTGCCGACGATATGAGTCATGCCGATAAGTTGCAGAACGATATAATCACATCGGGGAGACATGATGAGTGTCTCACCGACATGCGATTCTGACTGAGCGAGCCTTTGACCGTCGACAGTCTCATGTGGCATATGGCTAGCCAATCAGAGGGAGCTAGAGGCAAGTCGTAGCAGCTTGACCAACAAAAAGAAAATCAATAGAATGTGAATCGACACAGATTTGTTATGAGATCAGGAGCATTCAAAGCGCTCAACCGAAGTGGTTCAAACAGGACACGATTCCAGGAAGTGAATGCGGTAGTTGCAAAATATCTGCAGAGGCTTCTCCAAAGATGACTCTTTGCCGACATGGACACGCAGGATTCAACATTAATTTAGTCAAAATATCTAAGGAAAAATCTACTCCGAGGATGGATTTTTTGTAAGCCCTAAGGGGCCGACACAGTTTGTATATAAGGCATTTTTTTTCCTTTTTTGTAGTTAGTTCATATTATACACTTTGAAGAGTTAGTGATTTTTGTCAATCCTTTCTTGACTAAATGTATGTTTTGTAACTCAACTGAAATCTGGAATGCAAAACAGAGTTCACCTTGAAAACAAGTACTAATGCTCTTACCACTCTCATTTCTGTATGTTAGCTTATGTATGTATTTCTTTAACAGTGTTTTTCTAAATCTGTATTCATACCACAAAGCTGTGAAGTTTGTTTCTTCCTTCTTGAGATATGTATGTAGATCAAACTTGTCAAGGGTGATGCATAAGTCTAATGGGGTTATGTTGAGTAAGTAAAACAGCTGCAATCTAGTTTCCTTAGTGTGGTTGCATCTTGTTTTCATTTCCTGATTTCTTATCAACTCGGTGTATCACCATAGGAATAGTTCAGTATAGTTTCATTTTGTATGCACTTCTTCTCCCTTTACCTCACAAAGATCAATAGTTTAGGTGATACCCAAAGGAAGCCGGCCTTCTTCGGAGGTTCACTCTAATCTCAGGTGACCCACAGCCTTGGAGTGATGCAATGTTTCACTAGAAAGCTCAGTTTTTACAACTTTGCATAGGGTGCATTTCTAGGTGACAACAATCATCACAATAGAAATGTTAAAACACTACCACCACCTACCCATTCCCTCCCTTTTTCTCTGCAACTACGAGGATATACAATGGATTAATCACCACATATTATTATATCAATAATAATACATAAAATACAATACTTAAATCATTGTATTAAAGGCTTACCATGCGCTTTGATTTACCCATATTGAGGTTTTACAAGAGCTGACTTGACGAAAATGTTGTCCTGTTTATTGACAGAGCGGTAAATGGACGCATTATTCTCTATAATGACCTACAATGAGGGATTCTATCATAGTGTTGGACACAATATTGTTGTGAATACTATAGGAGAAGGGCGCATGTCATGATGAGAGTACATAAATGGCAGTTGGTTCAATCTATTTACAACAAGTGCAAAGTAAATCAGAAAATATCAGGGTTTTAGAGATACTTGATTCTTGAGTTGGAGACAAGATTTTTGCAGCGTCTTAAATGAGAATATTGGTCATGAGTTCAAATTTGATTTGATTTAATTTTGAGATTGGATTTATTTGGGTCTTGATTTACCCTGGTTTGATTTCTGATTGAAAACCATCCTAGTTTAATGGCAACCAAATGTAGTTTGACAACATCAGATAGGTTGCAGCTCAAATATCACACTATATGTAGCCTATCGACTAATTATTAGCTAATAAGCCTTTCATGTCAACATTCACAAAACATTATTCTTAATATATCTACATAATTGTTGGAAAAAATATATTTTAATGAATCTTCCAAGGCTAAAGTAACTTTTGAATATCATTGACATTGAGAATTGTAAAATATAGAGGAATTTTACCAAATCAAAACGCAAAGGTACACTAGGTATTGTATAAGAATAGTAAGCCTAAATATAACCCAAAGTAGAGTGGACCTCTTGTAACTAATTAAGAAAAGTCAAGTTCTTTCTAATAAATAGATTTTTATTTGCTAATTAAATAAATTTTACTTTTATTCTTTAAAAACAATTATAAATAGTGAAATAGTTATTATTAGGGAACACAATTAGCAAATCTATGCGGGTGTGTGCAAGAAGTTGAGTCCACTTTTTGGCCAAAAAGTGGAAGTGTTTTCCCTGATTTTTAGTATTTGAAACATTTGACCTTAAAATTTGAACCACTCAGAGATGAAATTTTTAAAAAATTACTAATCATAAAATGTAGTGCTCGGAGTTTAGTTTCCAAATATGTAATTTATTTCAATACCCAGATTGCACAAATTGAGTTTTAATAGGCATTTCTAAAAACCACTATTTAAAAGTCATTTTTTTTTACCATACCATGCACGTGTACGACATCCATATTTTGACTTAAATTATCGTATTTTTCTAAATCCTTTTGGGAAAAGTTTTATGACTCACTGAAGCTTGCTCTTGATATTTTTTTGTAATTTTTTATTGAATATTTTTTTTTTGTTAATTTTTTATTAGGCAGATTTGTCGTTTTGAAAAATCGTCATGTACGACATGCATAAGATGACCTAAACTTATTATTTTCTAATTTTTTTTTCAAATTGAAAAGAATTGTCTGAAGTTTTCTCTCGTGCAATCCGTTTGTCAAAATGTTATGTTGATCAAAAGTTATTAAAATAGTAAAAAACTCTGATATTTAAAGTTTATGGACCAATTTTATTAGAAATTCATTGAAAAATAGAAAATTTAATTCAATTGCAAAACAAATTACATATTTAGAATCTGCATTGTTTCATCTAAAATGGGTTTTGATTTTGTCAAAAAATTTTGCAAAAAAGGTCGTCAACCATATGCCCAAAGTCGGTATTTTTCGTTGACATTGTTAGGCCCTTCAACTTGCAGGTCAAACCAGGTTGAAGGCCTAGGTTCAGACTTCCAATGCTTTTCCTGAACCAAAAACCTTGGCAAAAATCCACCCACGATGCAAAAAAAAATTCAAATTTTAAAAAACAGGATCTCGTTTATTAATAAACGGGATCCCGTGCTATAATCGGGATCCCCTTCCCATCTAACAACATTCTGACTATTGTAAATGGAATGGGATCCCGTTTCATAAACGGGATCCCGTTACCTTTACAATGGCTCTGACATTCAATGTCGGTGAACGGGATCCCGCTTATTAATAATCGAGATCCCGTTTTATAATCGGGATCCCGTTTTATAATAAGTGGGATCCCGTTTTATAAACGGGATCCCGTTTATTTGATTTAAAACACTGTGCAAAATTACTGTCAAATCTGCAACTTTGCAACCTCATATGTACGGCCGAGAGCACTAAAAATGAATTATTTTTCATAAGTTATTGTATTTACAGGTGGTGAATTTGATTTTTGGTTGATTTTATCAAAGGGAGCATCATCTACACCATTTTTGAATTGAAATTGTGTTATTTTTGTGCTTGTTTGGAGGAACAAAAGGTTTTAATTTGCAATATGGATTGAATTTTTCAAAGGAAGCATGAAGAAAACAATTTTTAAAGTGGAATTGTGGTAGTTTTCTACTTGTTTTGAGGAACACAAGAGGAAGAATTTTGTCGTAATAGGTATTCAACTTCCAATTTGGATTGAATATTTTGAAGTATTTCACTATTAACATTCATTTGTGCTTGAGAATTTTATAATTATGGGAGATAAACTTCGTAATAAGAGAAGAAAGACATTGACTCCTCAAGAAGTTGAAGCAAATAGAGAAAAAGAGAGACAAAGACAAAGAGAAAGAAGAATGAGAATGAAATCAATGAACGATGGTGGAGCAACCAATTCAACAACTATTGAAGATGAAAACATTGAAGATACCATAGTTGTAGATGAAGCTAATTTGCAAGGAGTCAATTTGGAGAAGAATATGATTATACAAACAAGTCCTACTATGTCTTCAAATCCCTCTTTGAATGTTAAGGAGAATGTTTCAATATGCACAAATCCAGGTACGTCTTCAAATCCACATGTTAGTGAAATGGTAAATTTGTATGTAGAAGTTTTACAAGATGCTGGATATAATGATGTTGACATTGACTATATTCAGAGAGATGAAACTTTTATAGAACTTGTTGAAAACAAAAAAGAAAAATCTTTTGTTGCAAATGAAAATCAAAATGATCATTTTCTTGAAAATGAAAACAAAACCTATATTTTTGATGAAAATGAAAATGAAAATGAAAACCATTTTGTTGATGATGAAAATGAAAATGAAAACCGTTTTGTTGATGAAAATGAAGATGAAAATCTAGAATGTGATGTTGAATTTAATGAAAATACTTTTTTTAAAATTGGAAGTGGTGTTTTCAATAATCTTCCTGATCAAATTTCTTGGAGGCAAATAAGAACACATGCGAATAGAATATACACCAAATTCTTTTATCGTAAAAAAATTGCATTTCAATGTCAACTAATGATGCAATTGATGAGAATGCAAAAAATGAGGAAAGTAATGAAAATGTTAGGCTTTTATGTTAAACCAAAAAGAAAAGATCAATCATTAAAACATGCTATGTCTACTGTTGCTAGTGCCATTCAATCTATTGGGAAAAATAGTCAATCTAAAGATAAAAACGCACAAGAAGAGCTATAACTACTGCTATAGTTAATAAAACAACTTTGAATAAAAGAATGGTAAGTAATATTAGTGAAGTTTTAAAAATGCATCCTAAAACATTACTAAGAGCGGCAAAAAGAAGAGAAAGTATAAAAAATGATCCTATCAATCAATGTTGGAGTTTCAGTGGACGACTACCGAGGTCTGATATAAAATTGAATGTTGAAATTAAATCTTTGATCGAAAAATATTGGCATGATAATACTAGGGTTTCATCTAATGCTAGAGATGTTTTAAAATTAAGGGTGGGGTCCAAAGTTCGCGATCCTCACCCAAAACACCTATTAGATACAACACAAACTAAATTTTATAGAAAATTTTGTAGCGATTTAGTGTTACCTCGCAATATTAAAATAAGTCAAAGGTCTTGGAAAAATGTAAAACCTCGTATGCAAAAAATTAATACAATGAATATCTTGTTGTTGTAAAATACATACGTTCAATTTCCGCTATTTTTATGATGTTTTTCGACATGGCATGCTTGTACCTTGCATTCTAACATGATTATACGGGATTGTGGTATTGATATGCCACCTGAAGCAATAAGAGAGTTTATTTCAGGTTTGTTTTGTGAAAAATCTAATGATAAATTATTTTATTTAAGTTCTTGTATTTCTCGACAATGCATTAACTGTGGAAATCTTTCATTTTTAAGAATTTGTTTGCATGAAAGTGTTGATCATGATTTTGGACAACAATTAGTAGATGTCAAAAGATTTAAGAATGTTGACTATTCTTTAAAAGATGGAAAAATAGGAAAGCGTTGTGATTTAATTACATATAAAGTTAGTGTGCATGCATTTATGAGTGAATTTAATAATAAAATTGTACCAAAATATGTTATGCACTTTGAACATGCTCGATGGCTTGATGGCCAATTTCACGCATGTAGAAACACATTTCCAATTGGTACTATACTTTTAGTGGTTGATTTTGTGGAGAATTATACTCTCGCTTCGCAAGAGCAAATTCAATCTCAATATTATAATTCTGTGCAAGTAGCTATGTTTGTCCATATTGTTTATAGACATGCAGATGATAACACTGAGAATGATAGAAATTTTTTGAGGGAGTATCATTTTTATTTGAGTGACAATCAGTTACACTAATCAGAGTTTGTTCAATATTGTTTTAGTATATTTTATAGAAATTTAAGAGAAAGAGGAATCCATATGAAAGAACACCTCATATGGTCAGATAATTGTATGGGGCAGTTCAAAAATGCTAGAATGTTCTATTGGTTAAGTAGGGTTCACAAGGAACTTAATGTCTAGCATATATGGAGTTTTTTTGAAGCCGGGCATGGTAAAGGAGAACATGATGGAGCTGGTGCGTGTGTCAAAAGAAATCTTGCTAGAGAACAATTAAAATTCGAGGATTCAGTAAAATTTAAAAATGCACATGAGATTGTGGATTGGTGTAATAGAAGATTATCTGCACCTGGTTTGAGTGATTACTCTATAGTTCATCGATTCTTTGGTTGGTGGAAGAAGAAAACATTGTATCTAGAGTTGATTGTGAGACAATTAGTGGATCTACTAAATGGCATTCATTTAGGAGTGCGACAGCAAGCACATGGACTATTTGGACAAGGGAGCTTGCATGTTTTTGCCATTTTGTATCTCAGGAAATTGGGAAGCTTGTGAAAATACGCTGCATCGGGTTGAACAAGGCAGCAAAGATCGTTGACACCAGAGAAGCACATAATCAATATGAAATAACTATTGAAGAAAATGATCAATTGTTTGCATCCTCAAGATTATGATCGTGGTTTCACACCTTGGTGAAGGTAATTTTAATTTAATTTATTTCCCATTTTTTTTATTTTGCTTTATTGCCATTTTTAATACTAAATTAGTTATATGGATATGCACTGCTATTAAATCAATTTTGTTGGCGTGACATGTGTATGCAAATATCGGCACCTCGAGGGAATGAAGAGCAAATGTAACATTGGTTGGCCTGCTAGTGGAAATCCAAACATAAGTTGTTACCACCTCGAGAAGATGATGATGGCTTTCATTATCCAATAGGTACCTGGATCCCCTTTAAGACACCTCCTTAAGCAAATCTTTGATAAATCCGCCAGATCCCCTTAAGCAATTTTTAGAACAAGTCTTTGATCCCCTTGGCAATTTGAGAAGTTATTTGATGGTAGTTTTGAACATGTTTTCCAATAGGATTGGTGGTGGTTGTTGGAACTTGGCTATGAAAATACTTGAGAAGAAAGAATGGTCTACCTGCATTCGAAGACTATGAAACACATAAAAAGATTATGCATTATTCAAATTTGGTGGTGGCAACAAATATAAAACTAGAGCGGTATCGTGGAAGACCTTCAAAAAAATTGCTATGGTCAATTTCTATGGAAGAGCATGAGGCAATCATAGATGCATTGCAAAAAAGAGAGGATGCAGATGGTACAATGGACTAAGTAAATACAGGTAAATATAGTTTTGGTTTTATTTTGTCCTTTTAAATACATTAAATACATGTTTCGACATTGGTCAAGTGTGTTATTAGTTGAAATTGATTTAAATTGTTCTTTATATATCCTTAAGGCATAATCACAAAAAGGATCT
>VDFB02296369.1:0-42771 GCA_007258455.2 Sequoia sempervirens | reverse complement strand
CAACTTCATCACTTGTTCATAAGTAGGAATTTAATGTGGAAACCTTATAAACCTAGCAATGTTGGACATGGAATGCACCATGATTCCACCTCCTTCCAATGACACTATAGAGTTATGTGTTTCTTCATCAAGAGCTTCCAATAATTCTTCACATCTTACGGGATGTGTAATCAATTGTATTACATGTAGTTGAGGTTCCACACTCACTTGTTACTTCTATAAACTTTATATATGATTTATTAAGGGATTTTAGATATTATAAATAACAAGACATCTCATGGGATGATCATTGTACTCACATGGCATGCATTGCGATTATATGTATAAATCTCTCCTTTGACACCTATTGCACATCTATATCCACACAATTTTAAGTAGTCATCTTCTTTAGTCAAGATTAAGACTTCCAATTTGAGTATGACACCACTCAACATTGACATGGGGATCATTGCACAACTTCCAAAAACATATGTTTTATACTTTCTTTTGAAATATTCCTTATTGGAGTGGGAAGATCTTCTACATTCACCTTTAAGTTTCTTTCATCCTAAGGGAAGTAATTTTGTTTGACAAGAATGGACCCTCTTCAACATTCAATGTTAAGTATGGAGTGTCTTTGTAATTAATAGTTTAACATCCACAATTGAAATACGAGGCATGACATCTTGGGGGTTAACTAGTATCTCCAATTTTTTTGTTTTGGGATCTCTCACACTCTCTCTCTCCCTCCTTCATTTGGGAATATATTTATACATGAGTACCTAACATGGTATCATTGTTTGGATCTATTTATATTTCCTTTTAGGTTACACTTAAAGGGGGTGTTGGTGTAAATACTTCACTTCACTTGGGATGGTGTTCTTCTAAGTGTACTATTACACCTGGTTATTAAGTTTACTTTTAGGATATTAATAATATATAGTTATTCCCACCTAGGTAGCTAATAATGACGTGTCACATTAGAGGTAGTTGAGTATCATCGTTTCCTTATCAATCCTCGATTTATGGTGGTTAGGTGTCACCTTTGTTTAGTTAAAACCACCTCTCTATGAGTTAGATTGAGTTAACTCACCTCCTAACTAGGAGTTATTGAGAGTTAAAAATCTTACCTCTTGGCCATGCCATCTCCTTGATTCATGGATATAAGAGGTCTATACTTGTATGATACTCTATAATAATGTTTCATTATATTGAATAAATATATTTATTCATTTTCCTATTTTGTGTTGTCTCACATGCATTAGGTCTTGGGTTTTTTTTATATATGACAAATTATAACACTTGCATCACCCACATGGAAATTGAAAATATGAATACATCACAAACACACTCAATCATGTTGGACTTGTATATATCTTCAACATAATAGACCTTGAAGTGATCATATTCAACCTTTGAATTATTTTGTAGCATAATCTCATGCACATGCCATTGCTCAAGGGGTATATTGGGATAAATATATGTAACTATAAGACAACCACTTGATAGTGAGATTTTAATGATCCTACCTCATTAGATCAAGTATTAATAAGTTGAAAGCAACCCTCTAGGTAATGTAGATAAAGAAGAGAAACCCAACACAAGGAGTCAAAGGGTTGTCTAATCACTCTTAGTGTTGGAGCCTAAGGACTAAAAATGAAATATTTTATCAAGTCATGTATTAGTGAAATATTCTATAGAAGCTCTAGAGGATATATAAAGAAAAAGAGAGGCTTTGGAGTCAGATCCTATAGGAAAATTATCTTAACTACAGTGTGGAAAATCTTTTCACATGTAGGCTACTCATGGGCTCATGTATCTGGAACTTTCTCAAGGCATGTTGTATTTTCTTGAAATCAGACATGGTTTGGAAGCTTGGGAGGGGGGATAAGATTCACTTTTGGAGGGATGGATGGTTAGATAACAAGGCATTGTGCAAATATCCATCCTATACTCCTCTAATGATGTACTTTTAGACTATTGTAGGAGTGAAATTTATTGATTACATTGAGGAAGAGGCCCCTCTAAGACAATGGAAACGTTTACAGGTTCTTGTGGCTGAGTTGAGCACACGATGTGAGGAACTTAAAGGTAGATTTGATAGGTGGTTGTTGATAGGGGAAGTCAAATCTGATGAGCTCATGTTGAATGGTCATGGTAGTGGAGTTATCACTATCAGATATGCTTTTAATTCCTATTTTTCAAAGTCTTCATTATGGGGGGACAAAAAAATATGGTGCAAATATGGCATTCCCAAAATGAATGCCTTTCAGTGGCTTGCTTGAAAGGGGTGTGCTTTAACATGGGATAGGTTGTAGTTGATTGGAAATATGGGTCCTTCTAGGTGTGTCATGTGCAAACAACAAGTAGAAAGCAATAATCATCTTTTTATTCAATGCTTCGTTATGTGGCAGATCTGGAGCAAATTTCTTGATAGGTGAAGTCTGGTTTGGGTATTATGAAAGGATGTGGCTGGTCTCCTTAACTCATGATGGGTTAAGTTTGATAGCTTAGGTTTAGTCATGATTTGGGAGGTGACACCCTCAATTATTATTTGGGTGTTGTGACTTGAAAGAAATTGACGTATTTTTAGAGGGGAAGAGAGGTCTCTCAAGAGGATATGGGATGTAATTCAGAGCACCATATGGGAAATTGGGGAGACTAACAAAAAATCTGAGTGGACACTTAGGGATGATGAGAGGGGGGCAACCAATTCCTAGCCATGTTATCATTGGATCTCACAAGTAAGCGTCTTGACTCCAAAAATAAGTATCGAGCATAAGTGGGTGGCTCCAAAGCAAGGCTAGATCAAGTGCAACTTTGATGGAGTTCCTAAGGAGAACTTGGGAAAAGCTGGGGGGGTATTTTCACAGATGATCAAGGAAGCCCCAAGCTAATATATACCATCGATTGTGGCTTTGAATCTAAAAATTATTGAAATGAACAAGACAACTAAGAGGGGGTGAATTAGTTGTAGAAAATTAAACCTTCATAAAACCCTCAACAGTAAACAAATCCGCAAGCATTAATTAAACCCTTATTATGTTAGAATGATTAAACATGTAATTCAAATAACATAAAATAAAATCACAACACTGTACTCATGAGAACACTAGGTTTATGTGGAAAACCCAATGAGGGAAAAACCATAGTGAAGATTAGCTCACAATATAAGTAATAGCAAAACTAGTATAAAGGGGCTCACTTCCAAAATAGGAAAGACTATCCAAAAAGGATCACAACCAAGGCTCACTACCACATAAAGAATACAAGAAGATAGAAGAAGTATGTTACACAGAGAAAAACTTCTCAATGCAACAAGGAGTCCACCACAATTGCTCGCACACTTTCACAGTCTCACATGAAAGATATCAGATGCCTTCGGCTCATTACTTTCATAACCCTAACATTAAATTCACATCGCTCTGCTCAAATTCACATCACATACTTCACTCACAACAATCTCACATCTATCTTTCTTCTTACTCTTTCACACTTCCTCTTGGCTCAACACCATACATTTTTATATCAACCTCTACTTCAAAAACTTTCTCCAATGTCGACCACTAATTCAAATTCAAAATAGGTCAACACCTAAACATTCCCATAGTGGATAGGAACAAAATGCAACCTACATAAATCCTTAATTAGGACCCAAATAGATCCCAAAACACTTCAACACGCTTCTACAAGCCTCACACGTAGTGTTAAACACAAGGTCGGCCAAAACTTGTGTAAAACACCATAAACATTAAGTACACGCTACCTTAGATCAAGTTGAAAGTTTTAGATAGCATAATTTACTTGAACTCAATCCAAAAAAATCTATGAACTACTTAAGATTCATCAAACACTTCAAACAAGCTTTGCATCAACAACTACTTTAACTCGGGACAACTGATAACCCTCGTTTGCATACTAATAAATGAAACTTACATTGTACTACACAAAATAAAATAAAAAATTGAATACAAAAAGATAAAAGCATTATAAGAAACTTCCCAAATTTGCACAACCTGAATTTAAACAACAAAGAAATGCGGAGCAAATACATTTCTCCCAGACAATAGAAAACTTCACTGAACAACTGGTTCACACATTGGTGAAAGTATATTGCACTTTACAACTATCCAAAAACAAATTTTGAATATAGAAACCTCTATCAAACTTGAATAACCTGTAAGAACTGCACAAGTATAACATCAACATAGAAAGAACGTGGAGCACATTATGAACATTTGCACAACATAGTTTACTTTGTTTATTAAATTTTCTCAAAAACACTTGGAAACCAAGCACCAGAACCATCATCTCATCTCATTACTTCATTCCAACTCATCTTTAGACTCTGTAACAAAATAATAGCTTCGTGTACTCACAACACTTCCTCAAGGTCTGAACTACACATGCACAACCTCTTTTCTTCTTTTCACAAAATTCTCAATATCATCAACATCTTAATCCCATAGTTGACATCAATGACAACAACAATTAGTAGACATCTTGTTGACATCAATGACAACACCATCATTCCTGCAATAATCTTCCCCTTTGTCATTGTTAGCAACACGAGATGTGAAAAGGCATCAAAGACCACATAACAGTTATGAACACTCTCTCACGATTCTCTCTCCCTTACATGATTCTCTCCCTGAGTAAATAAGTTATTTTTCACATGATTCTCTCTCCCCCTTTAACATCAATGGAAAAGGATAAATTTGTTTGCATTGTTCTCCCTCTTTGACACTGAACCAAAAATTACTTGCTTTGAATACTCCCCCTTAGGAGTACACCCAACTAAATCAACAACACAATGACCAACATATGAAACTACCTGCTCCCCCTGAGAGGTAGCCACCAATCATCAATCTAGAAAAGAGATAGATCCATAGATCCACTAGAATGATGCACCTTTATATGCATCTAGTTCAAGAAAAGAGGGGAAATAACCCCCAACTTCTCCCAAAGATACTCAAAAGTATCCTTACAAAGAGCCTTAGTAAATATGTTGACAATCTAATCCTTTGTAGGAATATACTCAAGCTTCACTTCATTCTCCATAGCCTTCTCTCTCAAAAGGTGACATTTGATAAATATATGCTTTGTCCTTGAATGCATCATTGGATTCTTAAAAATGTTTATTGTACTTGTATTATAATAGAAGATAGATATAGGTTCATCAAATACAATTATGATATCATTCAATGTTCGTCTCATCCATAATACCTGTGTATAACATGATGCTACTACAATATACTCACCCTCTACAAATGATAAATAAATTGAATCCTATTTCTTGCTTAGCCATGACACCAATCTACATCCAAGAAATAATGCAATACCACTTGTACTTTTCCTATCATCAACACAACCAACCCAATTTGCATCTGTATAAGCATTCAAAGTGAAATTAGTATCCTTAGGATACCACAACCCATAATCTGATGTGCCTCTTAAATATTTGAATATTCTCTTCACTATTGCAACATGTGTTTCTTTAGGATCTTATTGAAATCTAACAATAAGACAAATTGCATGCACAATATCTGATTTAGTAGCAGTTAAATATAGCAGTGCACCAATCATAGATCTATACTTGCTTTGATTAACCTTAGGTAAATCATCATCTTTGGTCAATTTACAACCAGTCACCATAGGAGTACATACCATTTTAGAGTCATCCATTCTAAACTTATTCAACATCTCTTTGACATACTTAGATTGTGAAATGAAAATCCCTTTACCAGTTTGATTGATCCATAGCCCAAGAAAGAAATTCATCTCCTTAAACATTGACATCTCAAATTCTTTATGCATTTCTTTAGAAAATTTCTTGCACATAGCCTCATTTCCACCAAATACAATATCATCTACATATACAACTACTATTAGGATTTTATCTTCCTCAATTTTAAAGTAAAGATTACTATCTATAGAGTCCTTACTAAAACCTTGTTGTATCAAGTACATGTCTAATATTGCATACCAAGCTCTGGGAGCTTGCTTCAAACCATATAAAGCCTTCTTCAACCTACATACCATGTTTGATTGATTTGACAACTGAAAACCTTCCGGGTGCTCCATATAAAACTCTTCTTCTAATTCTCCATTCAAAAAGGAAGGTTTCACATCCATTTGATAGACCTTAAAATATTTATGTGCCACAAATTCCAAAAACATTTTGATAGCTTCCATCCTAGCCACAAGAGAAAAATTATCCTCAAAATATATACCTTCCACTTGTGAGTAACCCTTATGTGTTGGTATGGAGCCTGATCAGTCTCCAAGTGGGAGATTGTTGGTATGTGGTGACTGATCATGCTATACTGTATAGCCCATGGTATACTGTACATCCGACCCCCTGACCTTGGGGTTGGGTTAGATGAGGGTGGGGAAAAATTCTTCCCTAATTTTCGCGATCATCGAAAAAGGGGAAAAATCAATGAAAAAAAAAATCCAATTTTGTAGAACCCTAAAATGGAAGCTTCTAAGCTTGTAAAGGGGTTCGGATGGGGATTTAAGTATGATGAAAAACATGATTATTATAAGATTGTAATAGGGTTTTTCAACTGGATAATAAAGTATTGGATGGCTGCAGTTTGGTGGATGTAGCCCAGATTGGGTGAACCACGTTAAATTCTGTGTTATGATTTATTCTGTGCATGTTTTAGTTTCTCTGTTTATTATATAAAATCTGCATTTAATTGTTAGATCTGCCATCTCTAACCCTAACACCTTACACACAAGTCTTGCTTTTTTCTTAACTACTTCTCTATTCTCATTCAGCTTGTTCCTGAATACCCATTTAGTTCCAATTATGTTCTCGTTTTCCGGTTTAGGGACCAATTCCCAAGTTTGATTCTTCTCTATCTACATAATTTTTTCTTCCATTACCTTCATCCAATGTTCATCCTTACATGCTTCACTCACTAATTTAGGTTCAACTTTAGAAAGTAAACACAAATTTACCTCAACTTCAACAACTTTGCTTCTTGTTAGAGCACCTTTCCTCTCATCTCCAATAATTTGATCTTCAAAATGATTCTTTTGTACAGACTTATGGTTTTAGGGGTCTTCTTCAGAGCTTCTTCCTCTTCATTTTGTTCATCAATTATTCCTTCTAATTCTTTGCAATTATGTTCATCTAACACATATCCATTTACTGTAATAGAATTCTGCAAGTTTTCATCAACTTTAACATTTTCACTTTCAACTATCTTTCTCAACCTTTTGTTGTAACATTTCTAAGCTTTTATTTTAATATAATATCCATGGAAGATACCTTCATTAGACCTTGCATCAAAATTTCCTAACTTTTATTCATCTCTTTTGATGTAATGTTTTCTTCCAAACACTCTAAAGTACTTCATAGTAGGAATCTTTCCATACCATAGCTCATAAGGAGTCTTTGTGCTGTTAGCTTTAGCTTGAACTCTGTTAAGTATGTAAATAGTAGTATGAATAGCTTCTCTCCAGTAGACTTCTGGTAGATTTTCCTCTTTCATCATAGTCCTTGTAGCTTCTTGAATAGTTATATTTTTTCATTAAACAACTCTATTTCGTTGAGGAGTTCTAGGGGTAGACAAATTCATCTTTATTCTATGAACTTCACAAAACATGTTAAACTCATTGGAGGTGAATTCATAACCTCTATTGGGCCTCAAACACTTTATTTTCAAATTCGTTTCATTCTCAACCATAGCTTTAAATGCCTTGAATTTATCTAATGCATCAGATTTCTCTCTAAGAAAAGTAACCCATGTCATTCTAGAGTAATCATCAACCAAAAAGATAAAGTACCTGTCACCTTGTAGACTTCTCACCCTTGTAGGACCACAAAGATTTGTATGCACCAATTCTAGCAGTCTGGTAGCAAATTATTCATCTCCCTTAAAGTTACTCCTTGTTTGTTTTCCAAATTGACAACTCTCACAAACAACATTTATAAGTTTTATGATCTTAGGTAAATCTCTCTCTACATGAACTAAACTAATTCTTGTCAAATTATCAAAATTCATGTGACACATCCTCCGGTGCCATAGCCAACTATCATTAATCTATGACATAAAGTAATGACCATCATCACCCTTAAGTTGATAGATGTTTCCATTTGTTCTCTTACCTACAGTGATCATAGTTTCAGACCCTTTCCAGATCTCACAAGCTTCATCCTTAAACACAAGATTATACCCTTTGCTACACATTTGTTCAAAACTCAAGAGATTATGTCTCAAGCCTTAACATAGTAAACATTGTTAGTATTATGCTTGTCATCAAAACTAATTGAACCTATTCCACAAATCTTAGCCTCTAAATCATCTCTAAATTTAACTAATCCCCTATCACATTTTTCAAGTTTAACAAACTCACTTTTGTCTCTGGTCATATAATTTGAAGAACCTCTATCAACAACCTAGTAATTCTTATCTTCTATGACATGAAAAGTAGATACCAAAGTACCTTCAACCATATCCTTCATCTCCAAAATACTTTCCTTAACACAACTTTTAGGGTTAACAAAACCATATTCTTCTTTTATAGCCAAAATAGACATTCATTATCATCAAAATCTCCATAATCAGATTCATCATAAAAAAATACCAGCATCTTCGTTCACATAGTAAGCTTTCTTAATCATCTTTTTCTTTATTTCCTTGTTCTTATTGTTTAAAGCTCTCTTTGGACATCTAGAAGCATAATGAACTATACCACCACAGCTAAAACTTTTGAAAGTTAATTTACCTTGATACTTACTGGTGCTCTTTTTCATCTTCCTCATGAAGTTAGCTTCCAGATCATCAAGATCTTCTTCACCTGAATCTTCAACCTTCTCTGATTTCTTAGCCTTGAAAGCAGTCTTGGCTTTTGTACCTTTCTTCATTTTTCCCATTTTAAATGTAGTCAGAGTACCAATCAACTGATCTTTGGAATATTTTTCAAAATCACCTATTTCCTCAATAGCATATACCTTTTCACTGTAACAATCCAGAAGAGATTTGATAATTTTCTTCACCACTTTAGATTTTTTAATTGTTGCACCAAGATCTCTCATATCACTCACTAATTCATCAATTATTTGAATGTAGCCTTTAATTGTTTCATCCTCGGACACATGCATCATTTCAAACCATGCCTTCAATTTTTGCAACTTTTCTTGCTTGACCTTCAGATTTGCTTCATAAATACTTTCTAACTTATCCCAAACTTCTTTAGCAATCTTCAAACTCATACTTTAGCTAATTTAGTTTTCGAAAGCCTATTCACAATAATAAATCTTGCCTTAGGATTGATCTCATGTGCCTTGATTTTTGAACTTGTATTTGGACTATTCGCAGGAGGAGTATATGCATTCTGATAAGCCCTCTCAATCTCATATCCTTGAGCAAAAAAATATCCTTCCATCTTTGTCTTCTAGAAAGCATAATTTGAGCCATCAAATCTAGGATATTTCAAAGAAATCTTGTTCGCCATTTCAGATCTACCTCAAGCGATTAAGCTCTTCTTCAAGGAACCTCTCTTTGATACCAATTTTTAAAATGAACAATAAAACTGAGAGGGGGGGTGAATCAGTTGTAGCAAATTAAACCTTCACAAAACCCTCAACAGTAAATAGATCCACAAGCATTCATTAAACCCTTATTCTGTTAGAATGATTAAACATGTAATGCAGATAACATAAACGAAAATCACAACACCATACACATGAGAACACCAAATTTACATGGAAAATATAATGAGGGAAAAACCACAATGAATATTAGCTCACAATATAAGTAATAGAAAAACTGGTACAAAAGGGCTCACTGTCAAAATAGGACACACTATCTAAAAAAGGATCACATCTAGGGCTCACTGCCACAAAAACAATATAAGAAAATAGAAGAATAATGTTACACAAAGAAACACTTCTCAATGCAACAAAGAGTCCACCATAATTGCTCACACACTTTCGCAGTCTCACATGAAAGATATCGAACACCTTCAAAACCCTAACATGAAATTCACACTGCTTTGCTCAAATTCACATCATTTACTTTACTCACAAAAATCTTGCATCTATCTCTTCTTACTATTTCATACTTCCTCTTGCCTCAACACCATAGATATTTATTTCAACCTCTACTTCAAAAACTTTCTCCAATATCGGCCACTAGATGCTATACATTCAAATTCGAAATAGGTCAACACCTAAACATTCCCACAGTGGATAAGAACGAAAGGCAACCTACATAAATCCTTAATTAGGACTCAAATAGATCCCAACACACTTCAACATGCTTCTACAAGCCTCACATGTAGTGTTAAACACAAGGTCGGCCACACCCATGCAAAACACCATAAACATTAAGTACACGCTTCCTTAGATCAAGCCGAATGTTTTAGACAACATAATTTACTTGAACTCAATCTAGAACAATCCACGTACTATTTAAGATTCATTAAACACTTCAACCAAGCTTTGCATCAACAACTACTTTGACTTGGGACAATTGATAATCGTTATTTGCATATAGATAAATGAAACTTACACCGTACTGTACCAAATCAAGTAAAAACTTAAATACAGAAAGATAAAAGCATTATAAGCAACTTCCCAAATTTTCACAACCTAAATCCAAATAGTGGAGAAACGTAGAGGAAATACATTTCTCCCAGACAATAGAAAACTTAACTAAACAACTGGTTCACACACTAGTGAAAGTATCTCACACTTTACAACGATCCATAAATCCAAATTCTAAATGTAGCAACCTTTGTCAACCTTGAATAACCTGTAGGAATTGCACAGGAATAGCATCAATATAAAAAAGAGCGTGGAGCACAATACTAGAGCACACTATGAACATTTGCACAATATAGTTTACTCTATTTATTAATTTTTCTCAAAAGAACTTGGAAACCAAGTACCAAAACCATCATCTCATCTCATTACTTCATTCCAACTCATCTTTAGACTCCGCAACAAAAGTACTCACAACACTTCCTAGAGGTCTCAACTACACATGCACAACTTGCTTTCCTCTTTTCACAATTTTCTCAATATCATTAACATCTTCATCCCATAGTTGACATCAATGACAACACTAGTTAGTAGACATCCCGTTGACATCAATGAAAACACCATCATTCTTGCAACACCAATTTAGTTGAGGCACAAGCTGCTTTATGGGGTATTATGATAACAAGGGACAAAGGTTGGAGAAGACTTTGGATAGAAGGAGATTTAAAATTTGTCGTAGATGCTCTAAATGGAGGCCTCTTGCATAACTAGAGGTTAGCGGTGGTTATTGAAGTTGCAAAGTATGTGCTAAATGAAATGGAGGAGATCAATATTTCACACATAGCCAGGAAAGGCAATAGAGAAGCAAACTAGGCTGCAAATGAGGATGTCAGCTTGTGTAGAAAATTTGGAAGCACATAAAAAACATGGGAAGACTTCCTTTCGATTGAAGTTCAAAATATAATTTATGAGGAGAAGCCAATGTAAGGGCCATCCTTGTAGCATCTACGTCTACTCAATGTGGGCAATGTGAGAAGTAGTTTTATTGCTCGCGGGTTACCCTTGTGCAATTTTTTGGGTTCTTGGACCTTTCATTTAAATAGGTTATATTTATCAAAAAAATCCTATAGAAGCAATCATACAATCTATTATCAATGATGAAATATTTCCAATACATGTATTTTAAGAATTTTTAGTTGATGAAATTAGTTACGATATAATTATCATTGCGATTCTTGAGGACTTAAAGTGGAATATTCTATGGAAGCGCATATATAATATGCAAATGAAGTATAAGAATCACAATGAAAGTCATAGCATAATAAATCTTCACCAAATAGAGTTTCTCAAAATGTATGTATTAGAAACATTTGATCATTGATATGAGCATAATAAATAAGGAAACACTTTTAAAAATATATATAAACCTCTATTAGTGTCATTTATTTTACCATAAATGCTCTTTATCCATAGATCTCTAATAACATGAATATTATAAATCATAGGATTTGAAAGGTGAGAAGAGATATAAGCATTTTCAACTTGTCAATCATTACAATTTATAAGTAGAGAAAAATGAAGTCATTATTTACAATATCATGTTATAAGGAAAGTAAAACATCAACACTAGTCAAACAAGCATTATGAAAATATCTATTAGTTAAGTAGAGAGTGAAGGAGGAGGCAACATCATCACTAGCTATAAGGGTGTCATGACATGAATTAAAAACCCTAGATGCATCCATGGTTAGGTTAAGAGCCTAAAATTTAAATAACACAAAATTCATAAATAATGTGTGCATTACAAACCTTATTTATATTATCATAATCAATATTGTCACTACGAAGTAAACACTACTAGTAAGCTCCTCACTAAATATATCTTTAATATATCAATGATCCAAATTATGAGAAATAAGAGCTATCACAAGCAACAAAACAAATACAAGCACCATACCACACATCACTAGGATAAGCAACATAAACATGCAATCCCAAGTCAAGAAGCACATCACTGGGTTCCTTAAAGAAAGATTTAGAAAAAGAGATACATGTAAGAGAACTTATAGATGCAACATGAGAATGATCATGATATGAAGAAATAAATGCCCACTAGGTACAACAACAACACATAAAGTAAATCCCATAAATGTATCATGAAAAGGTAGCTTTCCAAGCCCTCATTGTTGTATGCCAAACAATAAGTGCATGCAACTCAAGGAGAAAACAAGTAATGCATGTAAATAAGTAATCATCATATATCTAATCAACATGCAACAAATGAAGAGTGCTCAAAGGTAAAACATCATGGTGCTCATCACCAACATTAGTTGTAGGAAGAGTATGATTGAGATGAAGCTCATAAACAAGTGAGTGTATCCAGGAGAAAATGATTTAATAACTAACTTTAGGGATGAAAGATCATATACATTATTGAAAAACACCTCTATCATCCCCCATCCAAGGGATAAGAAGACATGAGAGCATCAAGGATGGAAGGATCAAATGCTATAAAGCATAAGAACACATTAAGATCAATAATACATATTTGGAAAGAAGCTAAAGGTAAAGGTCGATAAATGATCAAACAAATTAAACAAAGGTGAGAGCATAAGGATCAAAGACATATTGAACAATAAAGGCCCAAACCACAATCAAGATATAATAATAAAACACAAGTGAGGGTGGATCCAATCTTAATCAAATCTAAAATAAAAGGTATAACAATGAATAGTATTAGATTTTAAAATTAGAAATATAAACAAGGTCAAAACCTTGGGAAATATCTTAAACCTGTGTAAGGGAATATATTAAACCTCACATAAATAATGCATGGTAAATTAATTAATTAAACAACAATCAACAAAGACATTCAATTGAGATTGTAATAATAAATAAATATATTGTTAAATATGTATGACAATTTAAAAAATATATACATAGTTTTAGGTTCAATTTGTATTTTTTTGATAGAGGACACTCTATGTTTCATCCTTTTGTTTAATACTTGGTACCATTTTAAACGATAATTATCATTGAAGAACTCACAATGTGATGCTTTGGTTCATTTATGTGACTACAAAATGAACTCTATGGACACATACTTAAATTCTATTTATGAATTTGACATTTTTGCCTTTGCGTTTCACATTTTTGTTCGCCTTGATATCCAGACATACAATAAGTACTTGGTGGTGTAGACAATCACTTTTGGGACCTTGTAAAGCAAGGATTATACCCTAACACTAGATCCTTGAATTCAATCAATGGTTTGAAAAAGATAGAAGAAATATCAAACAATCATGCAATTTGTTTGGGACATGTGTATGTTGACAACATTGTTGATGCCATGCTTTGATTATGATAATACAATGTGTAATAGAGCTTCTCCATTGATTCATTGATGATCTGATAATGAAATAAAGATTATCCTTTCATATAACATACTAGTATGCAAATAACACATTTCATACTCAAGTTGAAAAATAATGACTAGTAGTAAATATGTCAACATGGGCCTAGATTTAAAATTTAAGTTTCAAAGTTTTGGGGTCATTCTTGTACTTGTGGATTTGATCCAAGAAAATTGATAGATAAACTAAAGACCAAGACCATTTCAAAGAGATATGTGAAAGTATGAATAACTTAGACTCAAGTAAATTACTAAGTTTTATACCATAACATGCCACTTATTCATTAATCTTTATGTTAAACAATTCAATCAAAACAAATCATTTTTTCTATATAATTGCAAAATTCACCCTTATAATAATCATCATTATATTATTTTAAAACAAATCAAATATGGGTGGATGAACAAATGACACAATCACTTGAATACTTGCCCTAATAATGGTAAGGAAATAAAGACTTTTGTTGTAGACAAGTTTCACAAGACTGTGGAAAAATATGCAAGGGAGAAAGAAGAAATATTACCTTGAAGAATTTAACCCCACCTTAGAACAGTAGTAAAAGGTCTATTAAGAGACCAATATCCCTTGGAAGTTAATGATTCTCATTGCCTAGTTAAGGACTAAATTTCATCGCCTTTGGTGTGAAATAGGTTGATAGAAAATGTCAAAGAGGTTTGAAAAAGTAGAGCATGTGTCTTTTGCATAGCGAGAACAATAGAAACAAGTGCCATGTAGTGGCTAGTACTTGCCTTAATAGTATTTTAAATTTAATAAAAATAAATGTAAGTTTTGTTAAAGTGAGTAAAACTAAATGTTAATTTTGTTAATTATAGTATTAATATAATATTTAAAAATGTCACATTAATGTTAATTTTTTTATTAAAATCATATAAATAATTAACATTATAATGTAAATTGTATGATAATGCATGTTTATATTAATAGAATAAAAGGTATTATAAAGATATTATAAATATAAAAAAAAAAATCAAATGATAGTATAATATAATTAAAAGAAAAAAATGATAATTATATAAATATAAAATTTATCTAATAATTATGTTACATAATAATATGTGTAATACACTATAAATTTATTATATTATATTAAATAATATTTATTGATTATATAATATATATATATTTTTTTATAAAAGAGGGTAAAAACTTTATTGAATCATAACAGCATTACAAAGTCCAAAGAAGGAAGCCACAAGGGGCCAAAACAACAAGAATTAATTCACACCCAAGAAGCACCTCATATCCTCAGCAACCCACTCCTCAAGAACAGGGGCCATATCAACAGGGAGATTGCTCCAATCATCCACAGACCAAGAATCAGTCTTTTCCGACGCCCATCTAGCCAGCCCATCAGCCACCCTATTCCACTCCCGTGGAATATGACGGAAAACAATGGACTCCAAGGTAGAGCACAGAGAAATAATCTGTTTGACAACCACAGCTAGCTGCCAATTCACATCCTCCAAATTTTGATTATTCAACATATCAATAACCACCTGAGAATCAGCTTCACAAACAATCCGCCGCCATCCAAGGGAAACCGCACGCTCAACCGCCAAGAGAATAGCGCTAGCCTCCATAAGATTATTAGTTTGCAAACCACGATACATAGAAAAGAAGAAAACCACCACTCCAAGGCTATCTCTACCAATACCACCAACCCCAGCATGCCCAGGGTTACCTCTAGAAGACCCATCAGTATTAATTTTCAACTCCCCTAGAGCAGGTGGGCACCAAAAGCCCTCACGAGCAACCCTCTCACGCCCACGCCTACGATGCACTTTACTCATAATACACTTCCCCCCTGTGGCAAGACCCAGGGAATTTACAACACCCAAGTCCCCAGGAGCAATCGGCACAGACAAGTCACACTTTGCAGTCAAAGTCTCCAGCAAAGCCCCAAGAATTCGCCTCCAAAGTTGCCCCACGAGCAATTTTTTATCCAAGAATATTCTTCTGTTACGTTCCAACCAGATTTGCCAAACAATCAAACTAGGACCAATGCTCCAAGCAATTTTAAGAAAAGAGGTTGTAGCAGGAGAAGAGCCCTGTCTCTTCCAAAAATCTTCCAAAGAAGAGACATGGCAACATGGTAAGCTCCAAAGATTCCACCAGTGATGCCAGATAGTCTTAACAAAAGAGCACTGAAAAAATAGATGTGATAAGCATTCATCATGCTGACCACATAGAATGCACATGGAGGGGCCCTGGAACCCACGTTTGCAAAGATTATCCCAAGTAAGACACTTACCTTGAACCACGAGCCAAGAGAAAAAATTACACTTAGGCCAAGCAAATTTATTCCAAGCATGCTTCCACCAAGAAACCTGGGAGCTTCCAAAGACCTGTTTATCCAAAACCTGATAACCAGAGGCAACCGAAAATTTTCCTTTCAAGTCAGGTCCCCAAGCAAGCACATCAGCCCCTTGGAGAGAATTGCAGACACGACTCGATAAAATCTTAGCAAGCTCTTGACGATCCTCCACTGCACCACCAGGAGGCCAATCCAAGGGGCTCTTCCACCTAGACACAGAAATTTGACCCAAAGATTGTTGAGATTTAAAATCAGCCACATGACTCCAACCCGCCTCCACAAAAATCTGGCACAAATCTTGGAGATGGGGATGAGATGACACAATGGGTGGGTATCCATCCCAAGAATCATACCAGAAAAGAGCATCTCGACCCCCATTACAAATCCAAAAAAGTCCCTGTTTAACCAACTTGGCACCACGTTTAAGGGTACTCCAGATCACAGAGCCTTTCCCCTCCATACTAAACCTTGATACCTCCCTACTTTCTACTGCCCCCAAATATTTGAAGGTCAGAATTTTAGCCCAGCACATATGCTGTTGAGAGCACCAGCGCCAATACAACTTAGCAGCCAAGGCCTGCCCATTCAAATCAGCCCGCCGTAAACCAAGACCCCCCTCTTGCTTTGGCCTACAAACAACATCCCACTTCACAAGACTCCATTTTCTATGAAGAAGATTACCAGCCCACAGAAACTGACGAGACAATTTCTCGAAATCTCTAATAAAACTTGAAGGAGCAGAAAGAACAAAGCATTTATAAATAGGAAGAGCCTGGACCACCGACTTTAAAAGAGTCACTCTACCTGCTGAAGAAAGCCACCTGCAAGTCCAATGACTGACCAATCCTCGAAACTTATCAAGAGTCTCTTGCCAAAACCTTTTGGGGAGAGAGCGAACAGCAAGAGGGATTCCAAGATAGGAAAAAGGAAGCGAACCAATCTGAAACCGAAGGATACCAGCAATTCTCCTTTGAATACCTTTAGGAGTGTGGAAGAAATATATGAAGGACTTCCCCTCATTTATGCATTGCCCAGAAGCTGCCAAGTAACTGTCCAAAACACTGCGCCAATTGAGAGCCTCCTCAACCTTAGCCCTACCCATCAAGGCAGTATCATCTACAAATTGCAGATGAGACTGAGGGGGAATACCATCTCCCCAACTCCATCCCTGAAGCAATCCACTAGCAACCTGAGCACGAATGAGTCTTCCCAGGCCTTCCGCAAGGAGGATGAATAAGTAAGGAGATAGGGGATCTCCTTGCCTAAGGCCTCTAGAAGCACCAAACAAACAAGTGGGCTCACCATTGATAAGCACCGAAAAGGAGGAGGAAGTGACACAACTCCTAACCCATTCAATCCAACCCTCAGCAAAGCCAAAAGCTCCAAGGATTTTAAATAGAAAACTCCATTTAACACGATCATAAGCTTTAGCCATGTCTAACTTGATAAACATAGATTTATCTTTTGAGGATTCCATAGAATGGATGGCCTCAGCAGCAATAACTACCCCATCCATGATCTGTCTTCCAGCAACAAAACCCCCCTGCTCTTCAGAAATTAAGTCATCAAGCCAAGGCTTCAGCCTTTCTGCGATCAACTTAGTAATAATTTTATACACAACATTACATAGAGCTATAGGCCTAAACAAATCCAAGGAGTTAGCTCCCACCTTCTTAGGAATAAGAGCTAAAAATGTAGCATTTAGGGACTTCAACATTTGTTTATGCATAAAGGATTCTTGGACAACCTCTAAAAGGTCCAATTTAACCACTTCCCAGAACTCCTGAAAAAATTCAATGGGGAATCCATCAGGCCCAGGAGCTTTACCTTTCTTCATCTGGAATACAACCTTCTCAAGCTCCGACAAGGTAATAGGAGCAAGCAATGATTCATTCATTTCATTAGTCACCAGCTTCGGGATACAATCTAAAATTTTAGCTTCATCCTCCTCCGCAGGAGGCGAATCCTCAGAGAAAAGGGTAGAGAAATATCGAATGCATTCAGCTGAAATAGAGGCTGAAGAGGACAAAGATTCCCCATTAGGCAACAGAATAGAAGAAATAGCATTACCTTGTCTCCGATCCTTAACTGAGTTATGGAAGAAAGCAGTGTTTCGATCCCCAGCCTGGAGCCATTCAATACGAGACTTTTGTTTCCAAAAAATCTCTTCTCTTAACTCCCATTCCTCAAGCTCTTTTGTTGCAGCAACCTCTAATAAACTCAGCTCCTCTGAGAGGCCTTGATCTCGAATTTGTCTAGTAATTAGGTCTAGATTATCTCGCGCCTTTTGCTTTTCCTGAAATAAGTTACCAAAATGCTGCCTATTCCATCTTTTCAATCTGTATTTAACATACTGGAGCCTCTTTGAGAAAGAGTACATGGCAGTGCCATATGCTGGCTTCCCCTGATCCCACCAACTAGGGAGCAAAACATGAAGAGATTCATCCCTAAGCCACATGAGTTGGAACTTAAAGGTCTGTCTAGCACACCGTTGAGGCACATCAACTACTAGCTTAATAGGCCAATGATCAGAACCACGACCATCCAAAATTTCAGAGCTTATCAACCACCTGTCCCCCACCCAAAAACTAGACACCAAAAATCTATCAAGTCTTTCAGAAATAGAGGCATCGCCAATTCTCCTATTATTCCAAGTAAAAAGACCATTGCCAGGTTTGATATCCACAAGATTCAAAGCAGAGATATTGTCCTGGAGCAATAATGCAGAAGCCTCCAACCTTGCAATACCACCTCGTTTTTCTGCAAGCTCCGTGATAGCATTAAAATCGCCTCCAATAATCCAAGGATGGTAGGGAAATAAGCTGCGAACTAAACGAATGTTGGACCACAAAAGTTGCTTTCCTTGCAACTCCACAGGCGCATACACATTGGAGAAGAGAGCAATTTCCCCTGACATAAAACAAGAGGCCACCATGGAAAGGGAGGACCTGAAAGACACCCACCAAAGGGGGCAAATCTTACGCGGGTTCCATAAACATGCCACCCCGCCAGAAGACCCTTGAGCACCAATGCATTGGCATCCACCATTCCCCCATAACTTAGGAACTAGATCCATCATACCCTCCACAGAGAGCTTAGTCTCCTGCAAAAAAAGAACATCAGGCGAATGACACCTAATCAAATCCCGAACAGCTTTTTGTCTAGGGCCACTGTTCAAGCCCCTAACATTCCAAGAGAGAACTATCATTTCGAGGGGCATGAAAAATGCGAATCCAGAGTCTTGACTGACCCTGACTCCACCAAAGTCTCCCCTATCATCTTAATCTTTTCCTCATCCTTCTTCCTTCCCAGCTTAGAAATTTTCTCCGGCCCCCCCTTCTTGAGAACTTTTTGCAGAACACCCAACTGAGAGGACGCCTTAATATTCTTCTTGCCCACCTCTGGACCAACTTTTTGCAAGAGGTGAACCTTATCTACACTATCTTTCACTACCTCAGCACTACCACCCAACTCAACCTGAACCTCCATTTGACGATCTGTCCCTAGAGCCGAAGTCCCATCAGTAAGCGGAGCCATAATCCCCTCTGAGTTGAGCAAAACCTGACTAGAATCTTTCCCAACCTCATCTAAGCATGGCACTCCCATACCCCCCTCCTCTTGGGGAGCAAGCATTGCCTCAACTAAAGGGCCATGCTGATCAATATCCAGAGTCCCATGATCTAGATCCAAAAATCCTGGGTTCACCTCCTGTTGACTAAGATCCTCTAGCACCTCAAACCTGTTGAAGGTGTCCTCCTCCTGCCTGTCCTTCAAAGTCCTTTTATGACCTTTATTTCTGTTTCGGCCTCTAACGGGAATAAATCCATCTTCCCTACCACCAGAACCCTGAATGGGGTCCTTGCCCTTATCCACCCTAGGTGGATTAGCTGAAGGTTGAGAAGAATGAGCCTCCAAAGGCTTGGCCTTTGGACATCTGCGCAGGAGGTGACCATACTCATGACAGAAACGACAACGGAAGGGAAGTGTTTCATAATCCAGCTGTTGCACCCATGAATAATCTCCTGCACTCACTTCTAACGAGTCTGGCAATGGCTTACTTAAATCAATTTCTACACAAAATCGGGCAAAAGTCATTACCTTTTTGAATTGTGTTTGCTGAGAAGAACCCACAGGTTTCCCCAGCTTCGAGGCTAATAGGCACAACACATCCTCTCGCCAGCATTCCACAGGGAGCCTTGGAAGACGGACCCAAACCGGAACCCGATTCGGAAGTTCCTCTGCCGGGTTGAAGCCAGCATGCCATGGCTTAATAAATAAGCCCACCTGGTTATAAAAATACGGGCCCCCTTCAAAAATCCTATTCCGATCAGCCAAACAATCAAAAGTAACCATGAAGTAGTTATTTGCCAGGAGGCGGATCTCCATCTCTCCCTCAGGCATCCATGTCTTTTGAGCCCACATCTCCAAGAATTGCAAAGAAATTTTCAAACCTAAGAATTTGCAATAAAGAGAATGTCGTGCATAATAATCAATGTCTTCAGCCAACATCTCCATTGGAATGACTACGCTCGGCCTCTCTTTACACCGTTCGAGGCACCCATTAATCTTCGGAATTCTAGGCCCCCCTACCGAGCCCATCTCGACTTTCTCAGGTTCCACCGAGAAAAGATTATTATCAAAAATCTTCGAACCCTGTGGAGAGGGTTTCGATCCAAAAGCAGAACGAAAGTCCATATTGGGACAAACCCTAGAAGATTCTCCAGTATCCATCAAAGAGCACACAACGCCAGATGAGCAAGCAAGGCCCAAATAAAACCAAGAGCCCTTCGAAGAAGGCACACTCCACTGGACACCAAGGTCGCAACCCCCCAACCCCAGAATACACACCTGCTGCAAAAGAAAAGAGCCTCCCCCCAAATAGCGTAAAAAAAACCCACCCCCAAGAAGCTTCAGAGAAGAAGAGAACAAATCCGACCCCCAACTACACATGCAACCACCAAAAGACCACATGCAGGCCGAGCCTAGATGGCTGCGGCCTCATGTGCGCTTGAGAGCCATCCCCATCGCCAGATATTATCAATAGGTTATATATATATATTTTAAAAATTAAACTATTTTATATTAAATAAAATATAAATAAAATGAAATGATTGTATAGCATAAGTATATGAAAGAATTAAATAATTATTATTTAAACATAAATTTATATAATAGTACAATGGTTGAATGTAGCCAAAATAATAGTTCTTAGTTCTCAAAACTAGACAAAATAATAGTTCTTAGTTATCAAAACTAGCCAAAATAATAGTTCTTAGTTCTCAAAACTAGACAAAATAATAGTTCTTAGTTATCAAAACTAGATAAAATAATAGTTCATTTTCACTTTTTCTAAAAATCCTCCAATAACACACACATCGTCTTAACCAATCATATTGATGAAAAATAATTTTTATTATTTATAAAATTAAATATTTTGCAAGTTCACTTTACAAAATTGTATTTAATTTTTTTCAAAAAGATATATTTTTTTGATTGGTTGAAAGCTAACTTATTAATAACTAATTAACTAAGAAAAACAAAACTCATTGCAATAGTATTGCCTACGCAAGTACTAATAATAAGAAAACACTTTCTTTTGGATTGCAAAGCATACAAAAACATCTCAATGAAGTATATAAATAATCTAATAACTTTTTTCAAGATTTATTTAGTGATAAGAAGGTTGAGAGAGTGAGAGAGTCCATTATCAAATTGAATGATAGAAGATCAACACTTCACAAAATAAAAATAATAAAACTACTATCCCTTAAAATATCTTTGAATTTGTTAATTTTTTTCTATTTTAATTTGTTCTGTGTATATGTAGCCCCGAGGAGAAGGTAAAAGGGTGTTCGGAGGTAACTTAAACTTATTCGAGATGAAACTGCGATTCGGAGATAACAGAAGGAATATAACTGCATGGTTAGCGTGCAATTAATATTTATTCAGCAATTTAATTTGTTAAAAGTACTAGTAGGTACTCATTGCGTGCAACGTATTAATTCTTACACCTCTGATTGCCTTAGAGCTCCGATTGTTTCGATCCGATACATTGCCTTAACACGTTAACAATTCTGTTCGTTCAAATTCAAGGTGGAGAAAGACGAAACGCCCTTTTTTAATACCGTAAGGCAGGAAAGGGAAAGTAACCTGTAGAAATTTTGTAGGTTTTACTAATAGAAGAGGTGCTCATTTTTTTTTCACGTGGGTATTATATATTATCATGAGATATTTTTCCTCCCATGTGAGTATTCCTGGAAAGAAGTTCCAGGGGTGTTTTTAGGTGTGGGTTTAGTTCATTTACTTCGGTAGAATATTGAGTTACAGTTTTGGGTTCGAGGGAATTGTCGTGTAGCCTGGATTTTTCTGTACTGAAACACCCCTACATAGTTTCATAATTCAATTCTTTTGTTAGGAGTATTGAATTTTTTGAAGTTGATTAACATGGATCGATCAGATGAAGAAGTGGATATATCTGAAGTAGAAGATGAGCAGAAGAAGGGGCAATCAGGCAGTGAAGTAGAAGATAGCGAGCAATCATCATCTTCTTCTTCTGATGGGCATGAATCAGATGATGCAAGCGGTGATAGCAGTGGGAGTGGGAGTAGGGATGAGGGTGCCAGTGTTGCTGGTAGTGGGGCTGGCAGTGGCGCCAGTGCCAGCAGTGGGAGTAGTAGTGGTGGCGACAGCGGTGGGGATGAAGAAGCAGATAATGCAAATGAGATGGAAGAGGATGCAGCAGAAGATCTCTTCGCCTCAGATAATGAGGACTATCACCGGACTTTGCCTGACAGCCAGTTGTCTATACCTAGTAAGTGTGGGTTTGCAACATTGGAGCTTTTTTATTCTTCTTTCTATTAGAACTTCATTCTAGTGTTTGAAAATGTTAAGAAATATGGGTCAATGATGATTCACTCAAAACCACGCAGTGGAATCTTGATAAATCATCATATAATGTTCGGAAGGGCGTAATGAAAAATATAAACATTTTAATTATTGAATCATGGTAAACGATTAAATTCATGATCAATAATGGCCTAAATTCCAGTGTTCCAACACCAACTTCGCACTGGGTTTAATTTATGTTTTCCTTTGAATATGGACATAAGGTCCAAAAATGTGTTTGAGCCCATGGTCGGTGCTTTGTATATTATGGATCGATTCATGGATGGCAGTATTTTTGTTTTGTTTTAGAAGCTGAAGTATGGAAAAAATGATTGAAGATTCACGAGGCGAGCCTTTACGATTTAAGAGAAGAAGCAGTGCAACTCTTCTATCATGTAGTTGGATGTGATTAAGTCCTCTCAATTTTTGCCTCCCTCATGCCAAATACTCTCTCTTGGTTCCTAACAATGGTAAGATGTCATCTCATTTTATCATTGTCTTGTCCTCACAAACCAACTTGTTCATTGTGTTAAATAAACCTGTCTTTATATCCTCATCACCCTTATGGTCTGCTCTTCTGATGCAGGGTCTAATTAACGACCTACTGAATGTAAAAAAATACTTACTTTTTAGGTGGCAGCATGACTCCTATATTGGGCATCAACATTTTGCAGAATCTCCTAGTTGGCAACATTCCTCACACCATCTATGCCCCCTTGACGCTCTGCTTGTGGGGTGGAACCATTTATAACTCGAGGGCCAGGACTGACTGTTATTTCTTGATTACACTTATTTGTAACTGTTGGGAGATGAAGAACCACACGTTTAAGAGCAACTGTTTCATCTTACATATGGTTCCTTCATCCTCTGCAACTTATATGCATCTATACATATCTCTTATGGCTGAGGAGAGCAGAGGGTGGGTCTAAGGTTAATTTTTCCTGCATTGTATATCAGAGTCATATCATCCCTTCCCAACCAACTCTTCTCTCTCCCAAGTAGAGATGTCCATATACAGCATGGCATCCTTTATGCAGCCCAGCCACATGTTCTGGAAGTTCACTCATAACACGTGAGGTACATTCTGACAATAGAGCACAGTTATCCCACAATATCCAGTGGGGTTCACATAGCCATCTATGATATTTTGTACTCTTCTCATGTACAAAGTTAATAAAATACTATGCATAATTTGCTTTCTATTCCAGGTGCAAGATTCTGTTCGTTCATTTAAAGTTCAGCTCTGTAATTGCTATTATGATTTGCTTCCATTGATTAGCTCATGAAATTCTTGAAATTCAGAGTGTTGCCTTGCGCTACCTCTGATGCCATCCGCTCCTCCCACCCTTGATTCCACCACCTCCCACAGGATACTCGCGGAATCCGGTTCAAAGTATGACTTGGAATGCTTATTGATGGTCACAATTTGCAGAATATGCCCAAGTTTCTTGTTATTGTCTTAAAGGATTTTTTATATATCTTTCTCTGCTTTGCCCATGCGTTCATAAACAAAACCCTTACAAGGTCTCTAGTAATCATCATTTTCAAAATGGGGACAAGTGGATCACATGCTTACAAGAGGATATTGATCCTCTTCTAAAACGCATTTCTTAATTCAATGCTTTCAATACATTAAGAGTTATGTGCTCTAGAAAGGTTAAAACTTACAGTCACTGCAAACCACTGTTTTTTCAAAGTCGTCATTTTTTCTAATTCCCTTTACAAAATAATGATATTGGTGGCAAAGCTTGTTTTCCCACACAAGACAAGTTTTTGCTTTGCAAATTTAGCATGCAAACCTGTCAACCAATGATTGAGTATGAACACAGGAATCTTTTGCTACAAAATCTTTAGCCCACTTCAATAGTAACAAATTTTCCAAGAAAAGTTCCATTTATGTACTTCAAAAGCATCCAAAAGAGGCAAGGAAATCTCTCCACAATTAAATTATCCAATCATTTACAGTTAAATGTATTACCCTCTCTAATCTCCAAAACTTTAGATCTAATGCAGCTAAAATATGCCGATCTGGTCTATTTATCATGGATTGTATAAAAGGTGCAACTTGATGTATTGTGCCAAAATATTGTGGAGCAGTCTGTGTCCTGAATTGGAATAATGTTTGCTTGCTACTCTACCGATTAACCTTTTTTTCCCCCTTTTCCTACTTCTCTAATTCACTGTTTTATAACTCCTCTTGAAGAAGAGTAGTCTTTAATGTTTAAATTTTTTACAAGCTTTTCTGAAGAGTGAATTTATATTCAGGCAAAGGGGAGGTGTTAAGCAGATGTGACAGGTGCGGTACTATTAATTAAATGAAATTGGCACAAAAGAACCAGTATAGTGGGGAGGGAGGGCTTCAATATTATGGAGGGGGCCTTAAGATATGGGTTCGAAGGGCCCAAAGTAAGGGCATGATACATTTTGTCATTCAAAGGGAAAGGACAAATTAAAAAGCTATAAGTTCCTAAGTCAAAGAGTTCACCAGTTTTTGTCCAATGAAATCTGGCAAACATAGACACAAGAATACACCCCCCCGCACAAAATTGGTTCGAATTTGTGTGCATGCAAATTCAATTAAATGTGAACATATACGATTGTTTTTGGAAAATTCTTTAAAAACATTGGATTTGTGGATAGAAAATCATTTTCCCCTTTTATCAAAAACTACTTAAACTTTAGTGTTTTCCTTATTCCTGTCATAAGTCATAACACTCATTTGTTTTTTTTATTCCCAAATGTGCCTGCTAAATGTGACTGCAAAAAAATATTTAGGGTTTTGCAATCTGCTGTACAGCTACAGTGGATTGAACGATTGATTAGGATGAGTCAGAACTGCGAACATTTATTGCTGCTGGTCATATTTGACCCCCTGTGCAGTCATATTAACATTTGTTGTGTCTTCTTTGACTGGAAGTTTTGTGACAAGACTCAGCTGCCAGCCATGGTGAGCATTTGTTTCAGGTGTCAGCATTTGATTTCAAGTATTAGGTAGGCAATTTTTGATAAATTAAGTCATATTTATTTAACATATAAAAAAATTGAATTTAATATATTATGATACATATGTAAATAAAAAAAATAGATTAGATTTTAAACACATTTAAGATTTAGTATATTCAAATGTAATATATTTAAATATTTAATTTAGATATTTTAATTAACAATGTTTTTGTCAGTTTAAAATCTAAAATTATATTAATAGTTATTTTTGATATGTCAATTGAGGGAAATGGGTCCCTCTCCCATTAAATTAACTATCAAAAGAGAATTACATCCATGACTTTCACGAGCTTGCCAAAACCAAGCTTAAAAGCTGAAAACTATTACTGCTAGGACCACAGATCTACAAAAAAAGAACCCGACATATGCCTTCTTAACCTGGGATTAAAGAGTCATCTTGCATTGATCCTTCACTTTTTTAGAAGAGGATTTCTTTTTTTGAATTTTTATCGACAAATTTGAACTATTGTCAATGAAATCTTCAACAAGTAACCCAAAATTCATCAATGATTCCTCTACAAGGAAAGACTTTCCTGCCTTAGTGGCAAAGGGGGGTTGATCAATCCCAAGTACGGTCTTCAGTATGGTTGCTTCGACCTACCTTGGGGAAGAGCTTCTATATTGGAGGAAGACAATCCATAGGGAAAACTTTGGTTTGCAAACCCCCCAATCAGGTTGATCAATCCCAATCAGGCCCTTGGGCATGGTTGACTCAACCTCCTTTGGAGATAGCTACTATTTGGAGGAAGAGGGATCTTAGGGTAAACCTTAGTCTCCAAGGAGATATGAGGTTTGAGGATTGCATAAATCTTGTTAGGAATTGTAAATTGAGTTGTCATTTTGCCCCATTCCACCAACTTAACTTCATGGTAGAATTGGGTCTTTTGGTAGAGGATGATTTTGGAGTGTTTGCCAAGTGATCAAGAGTGAAGCACAATTTGCACCTCAAAGCAATTGCTTCATAATCTAACTGTTTCTTCAATATTTTGTTACTAACATTGAGCCATATCTTCTTTTGTAATTTCTTGGAAAAATCCATTTTAACAAGTATCCATTCAAAGGTAAAATGACAATTTAATCACATTTCACCTTGGATCGCAATGAGTTTGTCTAAGGAATTGCTAATGAAGGTGAGGTTGGAAATGCTCCAAAATTGTAGAGGAATATTAGTTAGTTTAACCCAAATTGGAGTAATTGAAAAGGTCTCAAAGAGAGGATTAAAGTTTGGATAACAAAATTTCAAACATAGGGAAGCTTCGCCTCAAGACCACAATCCCCCTAAAGCAATAATTCCTTCTCTTTTGGAGATTCGCACATCACTAGGAAAAAGTTTTTCCACATGAACATATGAAAAATTCTCCTTCCAACAAGGGCTTTCAAGATTTCAAAATCCACTTGTTCAAATCAACTAAGCTTGCCCAAAAATTATGAAACCTACATATCAAAGTATTGTTTGTATGAAGTTCTTTCATTATATATGCACCAAATTTAAAAACTTTAATTTGCTCGGATTGGGCTCAAAAATCAAAAGTGAATCCATGCTTTAGTAAATTATGATTTTCAAACAAGGGATTGATAGTGTTTGACTCTGAAACAATATGTGAAAGCTTGAGGGTTCAATGGAATTTTTGAAGCCAAAAGCTACTTGTCCATTAGGTAGGATAGCAACTACCATATTAAGTTTCCCTTAATCTTTAGCTAGCTCCCCTACACAATTGACTATTACCTTGAGCAACTTTCAACATGTTTGAACCTCCTTTGTCAAGATGGTTGTTGCACATCCCTCCATTGAGTGTACAACAATCCTCGGATTAGGATGAAACAAAGATTTGGGAGTTTGACAAGAAATCCCTCCCCCCTTTGATATTGTTGAAGATAGAAACAAACCCTCAATTCTTAGGGCAATTAGCAAGATTCTCTAATAGAGCTCAAGGAGACCTAGATTTGCACATCCCTCCATTGAGTGTGCAACAATCATTGGATTAGGATGAAACAAAGATTTGGGAGTTTGACAAGAAATCTTGTCCTCCTTTGATATTGTTGAAGAAAGAAAGAAACCCTCAATTCTTAGGGCAATTAGCATGATTCTCTAATAGAGCTGAAGGAGACCTAGATGCAACAGTTGCATAGAAGAACTTTTCTGGTTAAGTAAACATGCCATTGGCTTTTCTTGAGAGAGGAAGAGTGCAAATAGATGTTTGGGAGGAAAGGAGGGCTGAAGATGTGCAATAATGCAATTGTGTTGTGGAGAGAAATAGGAGCCATTCCTTATGACCTAAAACATATTTAATGCAAATAATAAGTTTATGATATAATTTTAATTCTATTTTTTTTTGATAAGTAAATTGAGGGTTCTATTGAGGCCCTTGCCTATTAAAGTTAGAAGCAGGTGTAATAACCTAGGAAGTAGAATGAATCCAAAACAAAAACTAGTTCTCTCTTCTTAATTCTTACTCAAACAACTTGATAAATGCAATCAAATGTTTTCACCAGCATACTCAAAAATAGAACAGCAACATAAATACTAATAGCATGTAAACTTAGATTGTAGTTATCAGATTTGCAATACCAGGAAATAGAGGTCTTATATCTTATTGCTCAGAATGTCCAATTGCTGTTTACAATGTTTACACAGTAGCCAGATAGGACATTTACATCTGATCATAATATTTGGAAACTCGACTCGTAGTTAAGAACACTTATGTTGTGATTGCGTGAATAAATGCTTGAGTGAATCACTAGGTATCTTCTGTCCTTCAAAGTCTATGGATTTGGTGGTGGTTGCATAAGCCCCACAAACACTATGTGCAGGTTACTCTGTTGTTGTCCAGGACACACAACAAAGGTCAGATTGCAAATCTTGGCATCCAATGTAAAATCGCTGGATGGGGGTGGCACAATCAGATCTTCTAACAACAAAATCTCCCTCATGTCCAATGCAGATATGCAAGCAAAATAGGTTGATTAATTCCCTCCTAAGTCCTGGCGTGAAAATAACTCACATGGGAAAGGTAGGGGTAATGTCCTACTTGACCTTTGCCTATAGAGGTTTCCGTCTCAGAGGCAATTAAGTTGCCAACAACAATTTCTTTTGGAATCATAAACAGCATGCCGGAGAAAACTAGTGAACCTCCCTTAAATACCTGATTGAATGAAATTTTGCAAGACATGTCAGCCAAGAGTTTGGAAAATAGGTTGGCCCCAAGAATAGTTTTAAATTTGTTTTAGTATTAATAATATAATTATATTAGTGTTTGAAAACACTTTTATTAAATTAAGTAGTATTATGTAATCTGGGCGCTAGGTACATGATAGTCCTCCCGCCCCAAACATTGCTTATCCCCAAGCAATTTCAGACTTGGGTGATTGAAGATCTGCACTCCTTCCCAAGTAGCATCCTCCATAGGCAAATTTTTCTATTTCACCAAATACTCCGGAATAACCTTGTTTCTCAGCTCCCTTTCCCTCATATCAATGATGGCTCTCGGTTCCAAAATCAATTTCCCTTCGTCATCAAGGGGTGGCAACTCCAATGAGGGAGTGATCTGCTGTCCAAGGGCCTTTTTTAGGCATGACACATGAAAAATGTTATGAATCCTGCTGTTCTCTGGAAGTTCCAGCTCATAAGCAACCACATCAATCTTTCTTACGATTTTGTAAGGCTTGTAAAACTGTGGTTTCAATTTCTTAGCACCAATTCCTTAGAGGGAAGACTGTTTATAGGGCTGCAACCTCAAGAAAACCATATCTCCTATTTCGAAAACCCTCTTTGTTCGGTGGCGATCAATATACATCTTTCGTTGGTTTAGGGACTGCTGTAGATATCTTTGAGTGCATGCACAATATCTGGACTTTGTTGAACCAAATCTCTAGCTCCAGGGACTCTACTATCCGAAAGAATCAAATCCATGAATGAAATAGCATCATAACCGTAGAGAGTTTTGAAAGAAGTCAGACCTATAGGCATGTGGTGAGTGGAATTGTAGCAATATTCCTCAAGGTGGAGCCATTTGACCCAAGCCATTTGTTGCCTTGTGACGTAGTTCCTCAAATACCCTTCTATCCACTTTTTCACAATTTTTGTTTGGCCATCAGTTTGAGGATGATAGCTAGTGCTTGGAGTTAATTTTGAATATGTCAATTGAAAGAGTTTTTGCCAAAACAAGCTGATAATTCTGCTGCCTCTGTCACTTACAATGTTCCTTGGTAGCCCATGAAGTCTAAAAATCTCTCAAAAGAACAAATCAGCCACCTGTGGAGCCCTATGCTATGAAGATATAGCATGAAAATGAGCATATTTAGTGATTCTATCAACAACCACATAGATACAATCCTTACTTTGCACCTTTGGGAGTCCTGTGATGAAATCCATGGGTATACTTTCCCATTTCTGAGTTGGAATGGGTGGGGGCTGCAATAAACCAGTTGGAAATATATGCTTTGTTTTGTTTTGTTGACAAACCAAATACTCCCTAACATTTCTCAACACATCATTTTGAGCCCTTTCTATGAAAAACGTTTCCTTACCTGCTTGTATGTCTTGTAGTATCTAGGATGACCAGCAAGTGGTGTGTCATGACATGCCCTCAAAATTTTCTTTGTCACTTACAATTCCGACACAAGGTACACCCAATCCTTATAGAGAATGAGTTCGTCCACCACTTTGTATTGGTCATCTTGTAACTTGCCTTCCAAAATGTCAATAGCAAAGGTGTATTTGGCATACTTGGCTAAATTATAGAAGCCTTCCAATCAACATATATACTAGTCATAGAGCAGAAATAAGGCTTCCTAGAGAGTGCATCAGCCACCACATTACTCTTTCCCTTAACGTATTCAATGTTGAAAGCATAGGCTTGCAACTTACACATTTTGCTGTCTATCATCAAATCTTTCTGATTGAGGAAGAATTTCAAGCTATTATGATCCATTTCCACCACAAACTTCCCATAAACCAGGTATTGTTTGAATTTTGTTAGTGCATGCATGATGGCCAACATCTCTTTGTCATTAATAGAGAAACTACTCTTTGACTCCTTGAGCTTCCTACTCTCAAATGCTATGGGATGTCTATTTTGCATCAAAACTAGTCCAATCCCCTCTCTTGAAGCATCACATTCTAAGACAAAAGGCTTGGTCTAGGCCAATCCTAAATCACTTGATCTTTTCCTCATCCACGCTCACCCCTTGGGCACTAATCTTATATTCCAAATATGTTTTTTAGTCAAACCAAACTCACATTTGGATGCATTGGCGTAGAATGAATGTTGTTCATGTATGCCAAGCACCTTGTTTATGTGCCTCAAATGATTGTCCCATAATTTATTGAAAACCAGGATGTCATCAAATAAAACCAACACAAACTTTTTCAATTGCACAATAAATACCTAATTCATGCACGATTGAAAGGTGGCGAGTGCATTGGTCAATCCAAATGGTATGACCAAGAACTCATAGTGCCCATAGTGACATCTTAAGTTTGTTTTGTGCACATCCTCATCTCTAACCCTTATTTGGTAATACCCAGATCCTAAGTGAATCTTGGAGAAGTACATTGCACCATGAAGCTCATCTATCAACTCATTGCTCCAAGGTATGGGTTAGCAATTCTTGATTGTCCTTTGTTGAGGGATCTATAATTGATGCACATTCTCATTCTCCCATCTTTTATTTTGACCAATACCACAGATGAAGCAAATGAGTTGGAACTAGGTTGTATGTGCCCCATGTCCAATAACTCCTTAATTGTCTTCTCAACCTCCTCGTATCTCCTAAGGTTTCAGTAAGGAGTAGTGATGACATGTTTTGCTCCTTTCTCAAGCTCAATCACATGCTGAAAGCCCCTATCTAGTGGTAAACCAAGAGGGATTTCGTTGAACACCTTGCTATGTTTATCCAAGATGGGCTGTATATCAATATGGTAGGACCTCTCATCTTTGGATGGAATTCTATCTGTAATCAAATGTTCCACTACCCAAGCCACTTGGTCTCTATGAAAGGCTCTCTCCATCCTCGTGGCTGAAACCATCATGAGACCCTCATTGGAAAGGCCACAAAGAATTACCTCCTTCCTATTAGATTTGAACTTCAACTCCAGGATTTGATAGTTCTTTGTGTACTCGCCAAGTGAGTGCAACCATTGCACTCCCAATACCAGCTCTATCTCACCGACGCCAATCAAATAGAAGTCATCTCGCATCTTGTGTCCTCCTAGAGTCAACTCTAATTGCCGAATCCTTTGGCTGCATGGAATAGTGTACCCATCTGCCATTGTGACATTAAAACCTTCAAAATCCTCTATCTTCAGACCCATCTTAGTCACCAACCTTTCAACAATAAAGTTGTGGGTGGCCCCACTATTGATCAAAATTGTCTCCTTTTGTCCTTGTAAGACTCCTCTAATACAAAAAGAGTGATATCTAGGTGCTCTTGAAAGGGTTGCAAGTGTACCTCTTGAAGTATCTCCTCCCTTCTCTTCATGCTCGAACTCCTCTACCACTATCTCAAGCTTAGACTCCTCAACTTTAGAATCCTCTTCGGATGCTACTTCAATGTAGTGCACTTGTCCCTTGCCCAAGCATCCATGTCCTGGTTCCCATGGCTTTTTACAATTGAAACACAATTTCTTTCTTCAAAGCTCATTGTTGGACACTACCATCTTGCTTGGCTTAGGAGGTGGTGCTCTTGGTTGCGAGACATCCCTGTGAAAATGTCTCCCATTTGATCTCGACTGTGCATTTCTTAGTGTAGGACTTGCTCTTGGTTGTAGTATCTTCCAAACTCAAGGCCCTCTAGATAGCCTCTTGCATAGATGTAGCCTTAAAAGCCCTAACCAAGCCTGGGAGTGTGTAATGTCCCCTTTTTTGGGTTCTCTTGCTTTGCAGTTGGCGCTAACTTTCTGGGTTTGTGTCAGCATGTTCAAAGGAGTAAATTGATGTTACCAGTGGGCTTTTCCAGCAAAACTGCTATTTTTAGTAACTTATTATTTTTAGTAAGTTCCAGTTGAGCTTCGATTTGGTTGGATTGGGAGATTGGATTCACTTACTATTTTAGCAAATTGCTATTTTTAGTAAGTGCTATTTTTAGTACTTGGTCTGGCCTCTATTCCTCTTTTAGTTAGTATAGTGCTTTCCAGTTATGGCCTTGGGGAGTTCTAATGGTGGACGGATTAATATTTGATTTATTATCACTTAAGTTTTATAATGTTGCTTTATAACTTAAGTGGGAGGGGTGTGGGTTCATGAAGTCTACCCCTTGGCCTAGTAAGGTGATATTTTTAAAAGAGGGCCAATGTTCTTCCTTGTTTGGCGCCTAGAAGGGAGGTAATTATCATTTTTTAAGGCTAATGTTATGCCTCATAAAGTGGGATGCCTGGTTGGGGCTTAATGCCATTTAAAAAAATGAGAAGTGAAATTTTGGAGGCAAAAGGTTGGATGCCCCTCTTGGGATAATTTCATGTTATTTTTTAGAAGGTTGGAATGGAGGGAAATGAAATGAGAGTTGCCCTAATCTGTCCCTCACTTTATAAATATGAGTTTGAGCTCTCA
The DNA here is from genome assembly GCA_007258455.2 of Sequoia sempervirens. NCBI lineage: Eukaryota > Viridiplantae > Streptophyta > Pinopsida > Cupressales > Cupressaceae > Sequoia > Sequoia sempervirens. Next base: position 9,108 of record VDFB02296369.1, on the reverse strand, counting down.
TTTGGATATGGATGATTTGATAGCTTAGGGAGATGCTGCTAGAATGAGCTCAAGGAGTTCTTCTTTGCTGGTTGAGGACAAAAACCCTCTCCTCGGTTGCTGGTTTCGGTGGTGAAATATCCACCTTAGATTGTTGGAGTGATTACCTCAGGGATCACCATTGTTTTTGTTAGCGTTTAAATTCCCACCTCTGGAATGCGTATTTGAAACGGACAGCTATGCATAGATAAACTGTTCTTCAAATTAGGAGGGGAAGCTCCCTCTTGTTGATGGTGTTGAAAGAAAGTAAACTAAAACTAAGTTGCCTATCTTTTTGATCAGCTTAGAGCACAAGGTTTATAAAACACAAACGCCGCAACTGAGATTTTCTGAGTTAAGAATTTCAACTACGACTAACTTAAGCTAAAGACGTTTCTAACTTCTCAAGTAATACGCAGAGCAAGAGAAATTAGAAATGGACAAGGATGATTCTTTGACAAAGTGTTTCAATAAACTCTTTTCCAACAAACATCTACACACTTCAATGTAAGCTGAAATTGAGATCATAAAAGCATAACACAAATAACGGAAATCTGAGATTTTGGACCAAGGCAAAGGAGGCTCATGATTTTATTACTCAAACTTCTAGAACAAAGCTCACTTCTAACATGCCTGGAACAAGAAATTGGCTAAAGAGGCTTGCAATCTTGCTCTTACACAATAGAAACAGCAATCACACTAACTCCTTGTTGGCTAAAGAGGCTCAACAACTTGCTATCACAAACACAAGTGAACTGAAACTGAATAACAACTTGCTGCAATACAGGCTCGCAATTTGCTAACACAATCACCGTTAAAAAAAACTAATGAGCAAAGGCTCTTATTTATAGACAAGCAGAGGAGTAGGGAACCCTAAAATCTCCTTGCTTTCACAATCTAGGGCTTGCTTAGCAAGCAAGCTTTATTACTAAATCTAGAAAGAGGATAACATCTAAAACCTAAGAAAGCGGGAAAAGCAGGAAACGCCAACTATTACATTTATCTTCTTTCTCTTCTTCAAAGAATGGATAAGAATCGTTCCAAGAATAGAAAGAAAGCGGAAAGAAAGCTTCTAGATGAAAGCAGCTTTAAATCTCAATCATATCCCGCTAAAAAGCAGGAAACTGGGTCCTGGTCAGGTGCATTGATACTATCTAAGGCAATATTCCAATTCTCTAAGATCTCTTCGCCTTTTGTGATCAAACCTAGAGGATCTTTCACTTCTTCAGCTGCTTTATGAGTTTTGTTCTTGAAAAACATCGCTGCCCCAAAAGATGACTCACAAATTTGATAACTTGGCGGCTCTGCAACTTTATGCTTCTGACACTTCGCCTGATTTCCAACAGAAGAGTATTGCACAACTCTTTTCTGATACCTTTCCTTTTTCTCATATCACACCTCCTTGTGTTCTTCAGCTGAGATGATGTAGTTTTGACATAGTGCTGATTTGCTCTTAAACTCGAGGGGAGTGTACTCCATATTGAAAACCTTGAAGAATGACTGTAAACTCGCCTATGTTTAGACAAGCTTTGAGCAATTTTCTATTTTTAGAATGCTGGTTTTTCGTCCTCAAACGGACAAATTTTTTGGAAATTTTTCTGAGATATGGGTTTTGCTCATAATTTCGTTGCAATGCAACCTAGATCGTCTGTTTTTGAAAATCTTGAATTTTGATTGAAAAAGCAGCAAACCCTAATTTCTTCAATTTTTCTCTGAAAAAGCTGGCACCTGGGTTTTGTTCAGAATACAATTAGAAATGGACCCAGTTAATCAGATATGAAAAACACTGATGGCTGATCAAAAAAGCAGCCAACCCTAGAATTTGAAATTTTCTTGAAAAAGCTGTGATATGGGTTTTCTTCAGAAGACTGTTTTGAGAGGACCCAGATGATCCAAACTTGTAAACCCTGAGGATTTCACTGACATGCAAATAAAAAGCAGCTGCTGCAACTTGATGAAAGTTTATTGAAAAATTCTTTAGAAGAACGAGAAGAAGAGACCCAGATGGCTGAAAATTAAGATCTTTGACCTTCTCCTTCAAAAATTTGATCTTCTGGAGGAAAAAGCATGAAAAAGCAAGGTCTTATGTTGCTGGTCTAAAAATTATTCACGAAAATCAGCAACCTTGAGCTCTTGAATCTTGAAATAAATCTTCAAATCTGCTGCTCCACTTTTCTTCTTTGGAAGCCACCTGCAAAAATGATGAAAACTGAAAGGAAAAGATGTCTTAAATAGATTCAGGGCTTGAAACAGCTTTGCTTTCTTTTGCTTTAATCCATGCAAACCCTAAACACAGCTTGTTCCATGAATTTAAACATTCATCTTTCCCTTGCCATTTTGAATCTTTTGAAAACTTTGAAAATTTCACTAAGGCATTTTCAACTTTTCTTCCATTTTGACCCCTGGATTGACCTTGATCTCTGGCTTCCAAATTGACCCGATGAACGAGCTAGATGATTCATCGCGTAGCCTGATTGATTTTGAGAAGATTGTTCTAGAGGCACCTCTGGCGAAAAACTTCGTTTTGACCTTCAAATTCATGGGAGCCTATTTCCTCCAGGGGCTCCGAACTTTCACAGTGTTAGCCATTTTTATGATTTTCAAATTCTTCCTTTTCCCTACGATCTTCTGATGAAATCTTGATTCTGGGAGCTATGCTAATCCGATCGACTGACTGTCAGCTTCATTGGATAGTTTGACTGAAACTGACAAAGTGTTTTTAGAAGCCGTATCTGCAAATTCTAACATTTCAAGGCTCAAAATCTTGGGCGCCCTTTCTCTCTAGGGGCGCCCATCTTAAGCGGACTTAGCCATTTTTTTGATTTCTTCATCCTTTCAATTCTACAGATGATCTCGCTTGATCTGGTGATCCGGAGCTCGGATTGACTGACGGCTGGGCTTGTCGCGAAGCTGAGGAGATTCTGAGAGGGGTCTTCTGGGGATCTCTTTGCCAAAAGGTTGAATTTGAGGCACCAAAAGCTTGGGCGCCCCTGGCAAGCTGGGGCGCCCAACTTCACCAGAGTTAGCTAATTTTTCTGTATTTTCTTCTCTTCTTTTGACTTCCGACATTTAACAATTGTCAAACCCTCTGTTTCGCCTCCTGTATTTGACGACTGCCAACTCGGATTGACGTGTTATTGATCTCGTTGGAAAGCCTGTTCTGATCTGAAGAAGACATGCTGGAGGCAGTTTTAGAAAATTTATCTGTTTAAGTCCCCAAAAGCTTGGGCGCCCTTTCTCTGTGGCGCCATTTGCTCCAGATTTAGTCAAAATTACCATCTTCTTCAAACCTTCATTCTGCATTTCAAATAGATCTTTGATTTGACAGAGAATCCATAAGTCGATGTTCGACGAAGATTGCCATGTCATTGGAATTGTGAGAGATTATACATTGCAAACCCCAATTGTTGGATTTTCCTCCAAAGATTGCCCGGACACCGGCTCAAAACTTCCGTGACTTAGAAAAATTTTCCGACATTTCATAATTTCACTTTGTTCCTATTTGAAAACTGTCTTTGATCTTTAAATCTGTAGATCGATGACCTGCCAAGGAACGACTACTTGATTCATTGTGAGTCGGAAGGATTCCAATAACTTTGACCTAGATCAAACCCTAATCAATTATCCTGCGGCTCGAAAGATGGGGTTTCTTCACTGGGGTCGTCGCCATGTACGGTCAAATTTCAATTATTTTCACCTTCTTCCTCGTTCAACATGCGTGTTCATCATTTCATCTTCTGTTCAGAGCTTGAACGTTGAATCTGATGCCTGGCAGCTGATTGACCTCCATTGATGACCTCAGAGCTCCTGATATGCTTCTGAGAAAGCAGGATAGATCCAGTAGGGCAAAACTGATTATTTTGAGATTCTGACTGCACCAGCCTGATATGGACGTATTTTGAGCCAATCAAAATCATTTTGGACCCTAACGGACCAACTTTCTATTTTTAGAAAGTTTTGTCAGTATCCGTTTCCAAAGAAACCCATAAAAACCCATAAAAAGTTACTAAATTTAGAAAATTTTTAAAAATAGCAATTTTCCTAAAATTTAGGGATGAAAAACTGAGATCTGGGTTTTGTAGGTTAAGCTACTCTGAGTAGACCCAAATCGTCAGAATTTGAAAATTTTGCATTTTAATCCCTCATGCAAGACATGCACACCCAAATTTTGACCTTTTTGACTAATTTAACAAGACTTTTACTCATTTCTTCAAAATGTCTAAGTGTCACAAAAATTTTAATTTTGGGGTACAACAGTTTTCACAAGCTTGCAGTTTTGGAGTTTCCGTAATGAAGATTTTGAAGGGTTTTACCCCTTAAAATGGATGCCCAGGTTTGTATGGTGAGTTGGGTGTTGTGGGTACTGATTCATTGGCTTCCTTAGGATTGGTCAACCACTCTTGCAACAAATTTGGAGGCTTAAAGGTGACCATTGATTTATTTAAGAAAATCGCTCCTCTAGGCAGGCCGTACAATTGTAGAGAGGTGATCTTGGGTTGTGTGCCAGGTTTTGGGGGTAGTTAGTGGTGTTTATTGAGCTTGGTGTTGGCGCCAAAGTTATGACAGTGGGTTCCAGGAGTTAGTTTGCAGTTTGAGCTCTCAAATAAATTAAAAAGAAATAAATCCAAGTCACCCCTGTGCATTATCAGACCTTCTGAGTGCAGCTACAGCAGTTCTGAGTGTTAGGAGTGTAATTTGAAAATCTGGGTAGTTTGGATGCATTGTTTCGTGTTGGGGGTGCTCACATATGCCTAACCGTTGCTGCTGGAAGTCCTATTGGAAGTGCTGAGTTGCTGATTGCTTAACACTCAGAAAATGGAGCTACAGTAGACCTGTTAGATTACTAGATGCCCTTCCTTCAAGGTATTTTCAATTCTACATGTTTGTAATTGTGGTAGTTGGCACATAGTGGCTACTTTATGATGTCGAGGCTTCAAAAACTTGTAACAGCAGTACATTAAATGAAATAAACCTTCCATTTTTCCTTGCATCAGCTAGTAACCTGTTATGCACATCCTACAATGTTTAATTTACCAAAATGCATGTTATATGTGTTCTAGTATGAATTATTGTTATGATATTGTGAAGGAGGGGATTCACTACTCCCAAGTCCCAAGACAAACAAGGTCTAAATGGAGCGAATCGCCCTTGGTCACCTCAATGACGAGGGTTAAAAGATGGAATGACGAACGAAGGAAAAGCTAATCTATGTTTTTGGGTTTTTAGGATGGAGGACTTCAGGAATCGGATGAACAAACCACAAAGGTCTTAGGTGATAGACTAATTGCCTCTTGGCCAGAGGACAGTAGTGCGGGAGATGGACGATAGTGCGACACACTGTCGTCTTAGAGACGTGCTTGCGTCTCGTACAAACATAGAGTAGAGTCTATAATTTGAAACACTCAATGTTTGCTGATAACCTGAATGTTGGAATCTGACAGTTTAACAAAAGGCAACAAAATGCTAAATATGCATAAAAAAATAACTAGTACAACAAGAAGAATACTATAGATGAAAGATAAATTAACTATGAACGGAATGACGAGTGAAGGGTAGTAGAAATCCAACTCACAGTAGGTCCATCCTCCCACAAGTTCCACACGAATAAGGTACCTACACACATGGATATGAGAAAATGTTGTGGTTGTGTTTTGGAGTTTGCCTCAACCAAATCCCCACTTTGGTGTTTCCACCTCCATGGATAGCCAGATAGACTACAATAGAGAAAAGATGATAAAGAAAGGAGATAGACAATATGTATAGAAAGCAAAGACAATCTATATGCTAGCTATAATATTGATGATGCAATAAAAGTAACAAAGCGTTACCCTCCCTTCTACAAGCTTGAAGAAGCCGAGAGGAAGGACGAGAGCTTCAAGAGCACAGGATGGACTTGCACGAATGATGTGGAACTTGAAACTTGCAAGAAAGTGGTGTAGAGAGAATGGAAGCAAGAATGGAGTGGAAGAGTTAATAGGGTGAAGTGAGAAGTTGCAAGAATGAATGTTAGAATGAGAGAGAGTGAATCAAATGAGAAAGTGAGTTCAAAAATGGGTGTTTGGAGGCAAAAGACCCGTTTTTGGGTGGGTTTGCAGTTGCAGGAAGTGTTACAATTCGTGGATGGCACGAAATGTAATGTCCCAATGCCCATTGACCAAGAATCTGTTAGGGACGTTTGCGCGATGCGCAGATATCTATGCGGTGTGGAAGTGTCCTAGTCAAATTCCCTCCATCGACAGAAAATGACAAAGTACGGAAAGGACAAAGGGCTTATGACGGCTTAGGCAATAGGGCTAAGTGAAAATGACAAAGTACGGAAAGGACAAAAGGCTTATGCCTATCCTGAGTCCTATTGTCATCTTCGGTATAGGGCTGAGTGAAAGATATGTGTCTAGTTTTTGAACCCAAGCCCGTGCAGTGACCTTCCTTGAGCCATCAAAAGTTGGGAGTGTCAACTTACTCACCCTATATTGAAGGCCCATGTTAAATTGCTGCATAGATTGTCTCCCTCTTGATTGATTTCTCTCATTATGAAATTGTATACATGGAATTTGATGCCTTAGCTTTGGAAAAGTCATGAATAGGCATCTACACATGCATTGAAATCATTTTCTATAGGATTCAGCTCTTCCTCCTCATGTGTCAGCTCAACTCTAGGCAAGAACAAAGGTTGTGTAGGTCTGGGAACTCTGCTGTTGTGATTTTCAGACCTATTTTGATTTGAATTGCTGCCTTCTGTGCTATTGTTTTGTGCAAATCTGATAGGATTGTTTGCATTGTTCATATTCTGCAACATTTGGAGGAGTATTTGTGTTGTTTGCTCCTGTTGTTTTGCCATTTGTTCTTATATCTGAACAATTTGATGTTGGATTTGTATGAAAGCATCCCAGTTTTCAGCCCGATCTGAATCTTCTTGCCTCTGTCTTTACTTCCAGACCCTGACTGCTGTGACTTAGCCTCTAATTTCTTCCTCTCTCTTTCCAAAGCTTGCCGATCCCTTTGGTCCAGCTGCATACACAAAAGTTACCTAGTAGGCTGGCAAGATTGCTTGCTGTGATGCCAATGTAATAACCTAGGAAGAAAAAAGAAAACAGAAACAAAAACTAGTGTGCTTCTTAATTCATACTCCCACAACTTGATAAACACAATCAAATGTTTTTCACCAGCATACTCAATAATAGAATAGCAACATAAATACTAATAGCATGTAAACTCAGATTGTAGTTATCAGATTTGCAGTACCAGGAAACAGAGGTCTCATATCTTATTGCTCAGAATGTCCAATTGCTGTTTACAATGCTTACACAGTACTCGAATAGGAGATTTACATCTGATCACAATGTTTGGAAACTCGACTTATAGTTAAGAACAATTATGCTGTGATTGTGTGAATAAGCACTTGAGTGAATTGCTAGGTGTCTTTTGTCCTTCAAAGTCTATGGATTTGGCGATGGTTGCATAAGCCCCACAAACACTGTATGCAGGCTGCTCATTTGTTGTCAAGGACACACAACAAAGGTCAGATCACAAATCTTGGCGTCCAATGTAAAATCGCTTGATGGGGATGGCACAATCAGATCTTCTAACAACAAAATCTCGCTCACGTCTAGTGCAGATCTGCAAGCCAAATAGGTTGATTAATTCCCTGCTAAGTCCTAGCGTGGAAATTGCTCACATGGGCAAGGTAGGGATAACCTCCTACCTGACCTTTGCCTATAGAGGTTTCCGTCTCAGAGGCAATTAAGTTGCCAACAACAATTTTCTTTTGGAATCATAAACACCATGCCAGAGAAATCCAACAAACCTCCCTTAAATACTTGATTGAATGAAAATTTGCAAGACATGTCGGCCAGGAGTTTGGAAAATAGGTCGGCCCCAAGAATAATTTTACATTTGTTTTAATATATTAATTAATATTATATTAGTGTTTAGAAACACTTTTATTAAATTAAATAATATTATGTATTCTGGGCACTAGGGACATGCCAGTACGAGCACAATAGGAGCTAGAAAATCTAGAATGCTATAAGCAACACTGAGAAAAACTAAACCACCCAACCAACAAGTTAGGCACAAGGTACAATCCATCATACAAACCCAAAATTGGCCACAATCAAAACACATTTATCACTGACTGTAGCAGATTGGAAAAGAGCCATACTAACCAATTTGAGTGGCTTGGATCGATTGCTTTATGCTCCTTGGGAGCCACTTGGATGCTTGGCTCAAGGAACAAATGCCTTTGAGCTTGAGAAATGCCACCCTTAGAAATTGCATGCAAGGTAAACAAACTCTAAATCTCTAGGCAAACCATTACATGAAGTGACATGCAAGCTAACCATGTATAGTGCCAAATAATGGCAATAAGAAACCCATTTAGCATTTTTCCTTGAAAGTGATGGAGTTATGTTGTGTAGCTTTGTTAGATTTTCTTGCATGTGGTTAGGGGCCTCCATTGCCTTGAATATCTCCGCCTTTGAGTTGTCACAAAGAATATTGTTCTCACTTGACAAAATGCAATTGAGGATCCATTCCGTAGTCTTTGAATATGGGGTCCTAGTGCTCAATTTTCTTTTAAAATCCTCCAAGATGGAGTGTCTTGTTTGAAGAACCGTGTATTATTTAGCTTGTTGGATCCCAATATCACCTGGACAAGTTTTAACATGGCAACATTTGGGATGATACAAGTTTTGTGAAATGGTGTTCAAGATTGCCTTGTTGTAGGGCAGATCTTTGGAGGATCGTCCAAGCTACATAGTGGAAGTGCACAAGAGTCCATTGCTCAAAGCATAGCCTGCAAGATAACATTTTCCTAACACAAAATGGTTGTGGGTAGGGATGTTGCTTTAAGTGGCAATTCCATGCATCCAAGCATGGTAGCCTACACGACACAAACCATGAAGGGAAATGATATTAACATTTGAGTGTATGCTGGTCAAAAATCTGATGGTGCGTTTGAAATCATAGAAGCTTGAAACAATTGCCAATCAATGGTGAGGGGGAATGAAAGTAAGGAGTGATTGATTTATTTGGATGAAACTTAGAGTTAGGAGTAATCACTTTAGCTAAAGAAGGAAAGTTTGATTTGGA